>JAQSEC010001505.1:0-7500 GCA_028564925.1 Lithobates sylvaticus
ACAGGGCGGATCAATACGGATCCGCCCCGTGTGAAAGGGGCCTATGGCAAGGTTCATAGTAGCCAATGCTAAGCAGCCACTGTCAAGCGTTGAGGAGCCTCCTTAACCTCCTTGGCGGTGTTCCCGAGTCTGGCTCGGGTTGAGTTTTTTTCTGCCAGGAGCGGTAACCCCGAGCCAGACTCGGGCTTGCGTTGCAGGATACAGGGGGGGGAAGTTACTTACCTTTTCCCCTGGATCCTGCGATGTCTCCCCGCTGTGTGTGCGAGCCGTCTGCTCGCTCGATTCACACAGTGCTGAGTGCCGCTGATCTCCGTTCCCTGCGACGTTTCGACGCACGGGAGCGGAGATCGGCGCCAAATTTTAAAAAGTTTAAAAACACAACAACACATACAGTACTGTAATCTTACAGATTACAGTACTGTATACAAAAAATACACATCCCCTTTGTCCCTAGTGGTCTGCACAGTGCCCTGCATGTCATTTTATATAATAAAAAGATTTTTTTTCTGCCTGGAAACTGGAGATTGTCCATAGCAACCAAAAAGTGTCCCTTTATGTCAAAAGTGGTTTTAGACCAGCTAGAAAACACCGATAAAAATTAGAATCACAATTTATCATCAAACAATAAATTTAATGACAGCGACTATTCTGCAACTGAGCAAATTTCAGTGTTTTTGATTTGATTACATTATTGAATCATTTTTATATATATTTTTATTATATTATAATTTATGATTTTGTGTTTCAAACTTTATCATACCCGGGATGTCTACTAGACTCTGGGTCGGACAGATTTAAGTGAGTTATTCATAAGAATTGCATGTCTACAATATAAAAACGCCAAATTTCCATGCAAAATAATTGTACCGCTTTCAGCACTAAATTCCGGACAGAATCATACCGCCAGGGAGGTTAATGCCTGTCTTGTGTGTGTGTTTTGTATTTTTCGAATGACAATATGTATTGTGATCAATGCACCATAACCATGAATCAAGTATTTGACTTGCAGTTGCAGTGATGCCCTTTTAACTTGAATGGGCTAGTTTGACAGGCAGTGCTGCCTGTCAACTCATCATGACTCGTTAAATTTGCACACCATGTAGATAGCCCCCCCCCAGGTTTAGGATTGCCACATCATCCCTTAAGCCCCCGTTCACACCTATGCGAATTAGATGCGGCTTACATTCATTTTAATGAGGCTGGTTCACATATCTACGGTGCATTCGCACTGCGCATTGCAGAAAAAACGTGTGCGTTTTTTGGGCAGTGCGGTCCGGCTCAGGTGCGAATTCTGGCCCATTATCTTCTATGGGCACGCATCTGATTCGCAGCTGTGTTGCGGTGTGAACAAAAATTCGCAACTCTAATTAGACACTTCAGGGGTTACTAATGAATTTGCAGCTGATTCGCACCTAAAACGCTGACAAACCGCTGAACTGACTTTTTTGTGCGCAGTTAAACCGAACATTCAATTCGCAACGCACTGGTGTGAACCCGGGCTTAATCCAGGACACACATTAATTACAAAGGTTCTGTGGCTGATTAAGGTGGTAATTAAACTCACTTGGTGCCTTATCTGCATTAAATCAGCCTCAGAACCTGTGTAATTCATATGTGTCCTGCATTAAAGGGATGATGTGGCAACCCTACCCAGGCTGTATAGGTGGGCAGTAAAACTACTGCTCAACTGCTTGTTTTTACCACCACTGGCTGCCTGTGTGAAAGTAGCCTAAGGCCGGCCATACATGGTTCGAATCTCGGCCGGTTCAGCAGGATCCAGCGATTCGACCATTCTGCATATTTTTGGTAAAAAAAAAAAAATGCAATAAGTGTATATTGATTGGTTTGTGCAAAAGTTATAGCGTCTACAAAATAGGGAATAGATTTATGACATTTTTTATTTTAAAAATTTTTTTCATTAGTAATGGCGGCGATCTGCGATTTTTATCCTGACTGCGACATTGCCGCGGACAGATCGGACACTTTTGACACTATTTTGGGACCAGTGACATTTACCGGTATACAGCGTTCAGAGCTAAAAATAGCCACAGATTATTGTGTAAGTGTCACTGGCAGGGAAGGGGTTAAATGTGTTCCCTCAGCGTGTTCTAACTGTAGGGGGGGTGGGCTACCTAGATCATGACAGCGATCACTGCTCCCGGTGACAGAGATCACTGCTCCCGGTGACAGAGAGCAGTAGATCCCTGTCATGTCACTAGGCAGAACAGGGAAATGCCTTGATTACATAGGCATCTCCCCGTTCTGCCTCTCCTCATCGTGATCGTGGGCCACCGGTGTACATAGAGTCCGCGGGACCTGCAGGCACTCTCCTGCAGCCCAAGGCTTGCCCGGGATTACAAAGGGACATATGGGTACACCGTTCTGAGCACCCATGCCATTCTGCATTGGCGTGCGGCGGTCGAGAAACGGTTAATGGGTAGGCTGAATGTACCAAGTTGCTCGATCGATCAACTACAGTACAACCAGCCTGCTGGATTCACTTGTGATTATCGCTAGCGGCTATAGCACTGTCTTCTTCAGGCGGCTTCCCCCGCCCGCTCCCAAAGACAATTGCTGATTCCCCTGTCAGCGCTGTCTGTGTTGATGGGGGAACCATGCACATTTCTTTCCAGCAATCCGTGGTTGCAGGAAAGAAATTTGCACCATGTATGGCCAGCCTAAGGTTCCATGCACACAATAAGCTAAAAATACTTCAGAAAAACGCTGGATGAAAAATATTTTTTTTTCTGCTCCTAGAAACTGAAGCTTCAAAAATGCTTCTGGACTGAAATAGCTGATGCTAGGAACAATTTTTTCCCTAGTGTGCATGGAACCCGAGGATGATGAAGTTACTTGTGTGACACTACAGAGTCTACAACTCCGAATATGAAATATGATGAAAATATATGCAAGCACTAGCAGTTTGTGAAGAGCAAATACAATTTCTAGGGAAATAAAAAAAAGACTCACTGAAAATAAGATTCTGTTCTTGGAAATGGGTAAAAGAAATAACTACAGGTGCCGAAGGTGCCCCAGGAAGCATTGCTCGCACTTCTAGTGCTCCCCAGATACTGGGGCTGTTGGGGTAAACCTCTTGTGAAGGGTTTGCTTCTTGGCATGCTTTGTCCTTTTTAAATAAATTGTGCTTACATCAGGGCTGGGACAAGGGCAGGAAGGGGGGCTGCCATTGTGGCATCATGTGAGGGGAGAGCTCTTCAGCACATCTGAGTGTAAGCTGGTTGAAATGATGCCAGTTAGGTGCTGTCCCAGGATGGGAGGTTAAGGGTTAATGTCTTTCTGGTTCTTTGGTTGTGGCGGGTTATCTTTGGGTCTGACACACTGGTCCTGTGGTATAAAAGGAGGGGCAGCGTTCCGGAACGGAGAGCCCATGAGGAGAGAACCCCCACAAGAGAGAACCGTACTGGAGAGGAGCGAAAGAATGTCGTTTGCTACTTCCGTGGGGTAAAAGGTCATCAGGACCTGAGGCCCGACCCTGAAAAAAACAACACTGGAAAATGCCACTTTGGGATCCCTTGATCATACATGGATTCCTTGGTCGAAGAATAGCGGTCACTATGCCCGCCCAGAGTGCTGGCAGTGCGGTAATAATGTTCTGAATCTCATATGTTTGCGAGTACCTTTCATGTTTGCTTTCAATAAATCCACTTACAGTACTTCACTATGGGATGCTTTTGTTCTTTATCAGGTACAGTGATACCTCTGTTTGTGAATAACGGAGTATATAAGCGTTTCGCAAGACGAGCTATATTAAAAAAAAATACTGACTTGATTTGCGAGCGCTGTCTCGCAACACTCAAGCCACTGGTGTATGTATTACCGTATGTGGCCAGAGCTCCGGGGGGCGCTGGAGAACTCAGAGACACTCCCAGCTGGGTGGGGCGGGCGTAACGTGCATCGGAGCACCTGAAAGTGTCAACAGTTCCCGAGTGTCACCAGCGCCCCCGCACCTCTGGCCACATACAGTACTGCATATACCAGCAGTGGTTGTGGAACGAATCATCTGAATTTCCATTTTTTTTTCTTACTTTGATATACGAGTGCTTTGGATTACAAGCATGCTTCTGGAACGAATTATACTCATAATCCAAGGTATTACTGTATGCCTTTATGGTGGAAAAAAAATGATATACTTTGTGGATCTGATACCGGTGTGTTAAAGCAGACCTTAAGGCTGGGTTCACATCAATGCGAATTGGATGCGGGTTGACCGCATCCAATTCGCAATAGCAGGAGATTGTGACCGGCTCTCTATGGAACCAGTTCACATATCTCTGCAGCAGGTCCGTTGCGTTTTTCACAAAAACGCTGTGTGTCTTTTGGTCCGTTTCAGGTCCGAATTCCGCCCAAAATTTAGGCTGAAATTGGACCTGAAACGGTGAACCAGGACACATCGGAGCCCTGCTGTGAGCCCAGCCTCAGTCATTTTTCATTTTTCCATCTATTAAATCTTCTGCCCTTGTTGTTTTTTAGGGGTTGTAAACCCTCAAGATTTTTCACCTTGAAAAACCTTCTGTAGTGCAGCAGCCCCCCAGAGCCCCCCTTTAACTTACCTGAACCCAATCTTTTCAGTGACGAGAACGAGCACAGCAGCTCCAGCCACTGTCTCGGGTCCTCATTGGACAGATTGAGAGCAGCAGGAGCCATTGGCTCCCGCTGCTGTCATTCAAATCCAGTGACATGGGAGGCAGGGGGTGGGGCTGAGTCCTGCTGCCTGTGTCAATGGACTCGGACAAAGCAGGACGCCCGCACGAGTGCCCCCTTGGAAAGCGGTTCCCCGAGGGGGCACTCGATGCGGGGAGGTGCCAAGAGCGCCACGGGAGGACAGAAGAGGAGGATCGGGGCCACTCTGTGCAAAACCTTTGCACAGAGGAGGTAACTATTTTATGTTTGTTATTTGAAAAGAAAAAAGGAACCTTTACAATCCCTTTAACTTTGGATAGTAAAACATTTTTTTCTGCCAGTAAATACCTTATACCAGTGTTTCTCAACTGCAGTCCTCAAGGCGCCCCAACAGGTCATGTTTTCAGGCTTTCCATTATTTTGCACAGGTGATTTGATCAGTTTCACTGCCTTAGTAATTACCACAGCCGTATCATCTGAGGGAAATCCTGAAAACATGACCTGTTGGGCGCCTTGAGGACTGGAGTTGAGAATAGGGTTGCCACCTTTTCTTCAAGCCAAACCCAAACACTTTCACAGCACGCAGCAATTTTTTTTTGCAGTCCGCGCTATAGGATTGTAAAATACCTGGGAAACCTTTTGGGTCACCCAAAGAGAGTGGTAATGAGGTGTGCTACAGTGAACAGTGGCTGTGACCAAATTGCATTAACAGTGGGGGGGACTTAAATGGGCATGGATAACCACTCCAATACCAGGCACTTTCCCCCCTTCCTGCCCAGGACAATTTTTAGCTTTCAGCGCTGTCGCATTTTGAATGACAATCGTGCGGTCATGCAACACTGTACCCAAACTACATTTTTATAATTTTCTTCCACAAATAAGCTTTTTTCTGGTGGTATTTGATCACCGTCAATTTAAAAAAAAAAAAAAAAAAAACTGATGGGCATTGATAGGTGGCACTGATGAGGAGGAGCTATTGACAGGCATTACTGAGTGGCACTTTGATGGGGCACTGACGGCATTACTGATGGGGCACTGTTGTGGACGCTGATAGGCATTTATTATGGGGACAGACTGGCAGGAGTTGGGCACTGATTGGCAGCTGATGGGCACCTTTTGATAGGGGCTGTGCTGATAATCAATGTGCTGATTATCAGCACAGACCTCCCTCTGACAGGGAGAGCCGCCGATCGGCTCTCCCTGTCAGCATGAACCGAGGAAAGCCGTTTACCGGCACTTCCTGGTTCACGCGATGATCAGCTGTGATTGGTCACAGCTGATCACGTGGTAAGAAGCCTCTGTAAGAGCCTTCATACCACAATCGGAGTTACGGTGTGTCAGACTGACACACTGCACCTCCGATTGCTGTGCTGCACGCCGGCTGTGTTATCCTGATTGCATCATATGACGTCTGGTCAGGATATCACAACCACTTTGCCGCTGTCATTCTGCTATATGGCGGACGGCAAGTGGTTAAATAAAACAAAAGCATTCATGTACCCATAAAATATGATTTGATTAATAAAAGAAGTGTCAGTTAAAATATGAAACTAGCCTACCTTTAAAAATGGACACTGTCAGCCAGTAGAGCAGTGGACGTGTGTCTGTGGGGCAGTGGACGGTGTCTGTGGGGCAGTGGACGGTGTCTGTGGGGCAGTGGACGGTGTCTGTGGGGCAGTGGACGGTGTCTGTGGGGCAGTGGACGGTGTCTGTGGGGCAGTGGACGGTGTCAGTGGGGCAGAGGACGGTGTCAGTGGGGCAGAGGACGGTGTCAGTGGGGCAGAGGACGGTGTCTGTGGGGCAGTGGACGGTGTCTGTGGGGCAGTGGACGGTGTCTGTGGGGCAGTGGACGGTTGTCTGGGGCAGTGGACGGTGTCTGGGGCAGTGGACGGTGTCTGTGGGGCAGTGGACGGTGTCTGTGGGGCAGTGGACGGTGTCTGTGGGGCAGTGGACGGTGTCGGTGGGGCAGTGGACGGTGTCTGTGGGGCAGTGGACGGTGTCTGGGGCAGTGGACGGTGTCTGTGGGGCAGTGGACGGTGTCTGTGGGGCAGTGGACGGTGTCTGTGGGGCAGTGGACGGTGTCGGTGGGGCGGTGGACGGTGTCTGTAGGGCGGTGGACGGTGTCTGTGGGGCGGGTGGACGGTGTCTGTGGGGCAGAGGACGGTGTCTGTGGGGCAGAGGACGGTGTCTGTGGGGCAGAGGACGGTGTCAGTGGGGCAGAGGACGGTGTCAGTGGGGCAGTGTGGACGGTGTCAGTGGGCAGTGGACGGTGTCAGTGGGGCAGTGGACGGTGTCAGTGGGGCAGTGGACGGTGTCAGTGGGGCAGTGGACGGTGTCTGTAGGGCAGTGGACGGTGTCTGTAGGGCAGTGGACGGTGTCAGTGGGGCAGTGTCAGTAGAGCAGTGTACCTCCATCCAAAAACCTGATTCAGCTCTATTGAACCCAACCCAATACAAACTGTTTACAAAGTGGCCTTGTGCATTCTACAACCTTTCAAGCTCCTTTTAATTACATAAAAAAGCCAAAGAAATTCAAAGCAATCCACAGGCACTAGAGAATAAAATAACAGATTAAATATTAGACAGTGCCTGTGCCCCCCCCCCCCCCATAGGGACCCCCATTACAGTGAGACAAAAAAAACCTTACCTTCCAGGAGTCGCTACAAAGATGTGTGTGTAAACTGTGTAGCTGACAGAGGAGGGGGGTAGCTGACAGAGAGGGGAAGAACAGCTGTCAGAGTTAGCAACGGAGACAGAGGAGGGGGCTGACAGAGGGGGGGTGAGAGGGCAGATGAGAAATAGACCTCAGTGAGAAGACACACAGCGCACGCCTGGCAGGGAGGTGGCTGTGATCACCCAC
>JAQSEC010001505.1:12500-13813 GCA_028564925.1 Lithobates sylvaticus
ACTTGTAAACAAACCGGCGTCAAGATGACGCCAGTTCCTCTCTCCCCTCTGTGTACAGATCTGTACAGTGGAGGGGAGAGATCGGATGGCAGCACTGTAATACTCTGCAACACCATGCCAATACTCTGCAACACCCTGCCAATACTCGGTAATGCCCAGCCATACTTGGCAATACCTAGCCATATTCAGCCAATATTACAGTTGGGGAGATGTGGATATTAGTGGGAGCTTTATGGTGATGGAGTTTTCACAGGTTTTTGCAAATTCAATTATTTGCTGATCCGAAAAATGATCCGATCCGTGACTCTGATCCGAGCAACGATCCGATCCGTGAGTTTGGGGGGGACAGATGTACAGAGGGGAACAGACGTGTAGTGGGGTACAGAGGGGAACAGATATATGTGTTGGGGGAGAACAGACGTGCAGGGGGGGAACGCGCCCCTTGCTTACAGTAATACTAGACCCGCCCCTTAAGAATATAAAAAAAAAAAAAAAAGTCAGTTACTTTGCTGAGTAACTAATTACTTTTCCAATGTAGTAACTGAGTTACTAACAATTACTTTTTTGGGAGAAGTAATTTGTAACTTAACTAATTACTTTTTTAAAAGTAAGATGACCAACACTGCCTGTAGGTACTGTAAATATCTCCTAAACCGCGCAGGTTTAGGAGATATTTACCGTATACGCTTGCCTTGACATTAATCGGCGCATGTGCTCTGAATAAATGGCTCGTTTGTCCTGTTTCTTCAACAGCCGTGCAGTCATCGCGGCTCCGGCCAATCACAGCGCCGGAAGCCCCCAGCGAAACTGGAAAAAAAAACTCCGGGAGACATGTCGCTAGTCACAGCTTTGATCCAAGACTTTTATAATGAACCAATATGCAAAGCATACTAGCTCATTATGCCTTTGTCTTACAGGGTGTTTTTTTTTTTTCTTGTAGGGTTTACAACCACTTGGGTCCAATTTTTTTTGGGTTAACATACGCTTTAACAGCTTCCCGACCAGTGCACCCCGCTGTACGTCAGCAGAATGGCACGGACAGGCATAAGGGCGTATATACAAGTCCCTTTTTAAATGCCTCCATGCCATCGGGAGCGGCGCGTTCCCGCGCCGGTCGGGGCCCCCGTGAGGCCGGCCGCGGGTCCCGATCGCCGCGGGGACACCCGCGATCGTCTCACGGGAAGGCTGAACGGGGAGATGCGGAAATAAACAGCATCTCCCCCGTTCTGCCTAGCAACTAGTGATGCCGATCTCTGCTCCCTGTGATTGGAGCAGAGATCAGCATTCACTAGCTGACAGCCACGCCCCCCCAC
>JAQSEC010001658.1:0-14098 GCA_028564925.1 Lithobates sylvaticus
ATCTACAGTATCGAGAGAGTATTGCTTAAAAAAAATGCTTACTCATATGCAGGAACCAGAAACTGTTAAAAGAATCTGGATCTGATCTAACAAAATAAAATAAAAAAGTAATACTATAAATATATGGATTTTATACAAACAGCAATAACGAGAATTAAATAAGGTTACAAAGCCAACAAAGTGAATAAAAAAAAGGATCTCTATAGTAAATTGACATTTGCTTTTGAACGTGTATGTATTACATATATTCCTGCCGACTTACTATAAACTATTTCTGATAGGGCTGATAACAACAACAAACCATAGTATTTATGCAGCGAGGAGGTGTCTTTTCATAAGGAACCCCATAAATGTCAGTCTGAGGACATGTGGGATTTATTTTGTTACTGACTGTATGTACATATACATGCAGACCTATATTTATTGGTTCAAAGAGCTCCCTCTCGAGATGTTGAACATTTCTCGAAGTACTTTAATTCATGTCTACAGATAGTTTTGCTTAAAGGTTTAATTAGCTCTTTGAATCTGCTTCTGTGTAAACTCTGAGGGATCACAAGAGCTATTTCTGGAATGTCCAAGTGGGCCATAATCAGAAGCCCCTGCTGGGTGTCAGCCCTGTGGCTGCAACCTTTGTCATCTTCACAATCCCCCAGCAGAAGCACTGTCTCCGGACGCTCCTGCTAACTCTTTTGGGTTTAAAGGTTACAAGTGTTTTCAGGCTTTGCACTGCTTTATTTTCAGACTAAAGCAAATATGTGACACTGATGCTGAGGGAGACTACAGCAATCATGGTAGTCAATGTAGTAATATGGTCAAAGGAAAAAACATATATGATGCAGTCTGTCGATAATACTAACACAGCATTCATTGTGTGTCCCCCTGTGACATAGTTTTAGTTGTTGATCCTACTACTAAACTTCCTTTATGCCCTGTACACACGAGCGGTTTTGCCGTCGGAATAAACTCTGAAGGTTTTTCGGACGGAATTCCGATGGAATTCCGCTCAACCTGTTTTTCATACACACGGTCACACCAAATTCTGACCACCAAGAACGCGGTGGCATACAACGCGTACAACGGGACAACACGTACGACGTCACGTATTTGCTTCAGGCCATGCTTCATTTTTGGAACGTCGGAACAGCATACAGACGAGTGGTTTTCCCGATAGGAATTTGTTTATAGAACATGTTCTCTATCTAAGTCGTCTGAATTTTTGGAATATACGATGAAAAGCTCCCATCTGACTTTTTCTGTCGGAATGTCAGACCGTATGTACGTGGCATTAGAAGGTTGACACTGCCATACCTCCCAACTTTTTGAGATGGGAATGAGGGACACCAATTAGCAAAAGTATGTAGGCATAGGATACACCCCTGTCATGCCCCCTTAAAGGAGAATTATACAAAAAAAAATAGTTAAACCCACAAGTGCTTTTTTTTTTACCACTACTATTCATATATATTGGCTGTTGAAGTTTACAAATGCAGCAATTTAGAAATTGGATGAAAGGTTTAGCACTGGGAAACACTTTTTAAAAGAAAAATAGTGCATTTTATATACATCTATATAGGTCAGACCAAAATGAGGGACAAATAAGGAGGAATGAGAGACTTTGTTCCAAATCAGGGACAGTCCCTCGTAATCAGGGACAGTTGGAAGCTATGGACACTGCTGTTCATTCTGCACTGAAATCATAGCAGCGTTGTTACCCTCTGGACAGGGTAGTTTTAGATGTTGTCATGTTGTTTTTGACTTTGAGTGAGCAACCAACAAACTACAGCTGAACTACAGATAACACTTTTTAAAGTGCACCTTCAATCCCAGAACAATTTGTTTGCACCTGTGTCCAGCCCCCTTGCTCTCCCACAAATGGATTTTTTTTAAAGTGCTTGTTTTCTTTTTTGATCTGAAGGGCAGGACTTCCTCCTTTCTCTCTTAGGCCAGAATGACATTGTGCACACATGCACAGATGTGCTGAAGTGCTCTGCCTGGCCTTTGGCACCCAGCAGAGACTCCCAGCAGCTCTGTGTCTGCATGCACAGGTTTTTCAGGTGTGCAAAGATGGTGCAAGTAAGGAGGACCCCTGACCTCTGTTTGTCTGCACACACATATGAAAGTCTGCAGGATCTGAAGGCCAGGCAGAGTCTTCTGCCACATCTGCACATGTGCTGGACCTTCAAAGATGGTGGTGCTGGTGGGGATGGGGATTGCTGAATGGCAGTACTATCTCCTTTCTCCCCTAGGCCAGAATGACACTGTGCACACATGCACAGATGTGCTGAAGTACACTGCCTGGCCTTTGGGACCTAGCAGAGACCTTCAGCACATCTATGCATGCACAAGTTTTTCTGTACGTGTGTGCAAAGGTGGCACAATGAAGACCCTGACCTTTGGTTGTCAGCAGGGTAGTGTACAGGGGATCAGCAGAGGATAGGATCAGCAGTTTGTAGGACAGTGTACAGGGTCAGCAGAGCAGAGGGCAGGGGTCAGAAGGGCAATGCAAGGGGGCCACAGGTCGGTCAGTGGCTACTTCTGGCAGAGCAGAGAACAGAGGTCACTTCTTCGCCCCCCTAGATCCAGCCATGCACACATGTGTGAAATTCTGCAGGTTCTGAAGGCCAGGCAAAGTTTTCTGGCACATCTGCGCATCCATGGGATCTTCAAAGATGTCGGTTCTGGTGGGATGTGGGGAAGGCTGCATTAAGGGGCCTGAAGTTTCTCATTAAACAGTTTTTTTGTTTTTCAGAAAAAAAGTTTAAGGCTTCATTTACACGCCCATAAAAAAAACGCATATACAATTGTTTCTTAATTACGGATCTGAGCACAGCTGCATTGTTTTCAATAGAGCCATTCACACAGGTGTGTAAACATGCACTGCATTCAGATCCGTAACACAGAATCCAAAAATCTGCGTACA
Source organism: Lithobates sylvaticus (assembly GCA_028564925.1). Taxonomy (NCBI): domain Eukaryota; kingdom Metazoa; phylum Chordata; class Amphibia; order Anura; family Ranidae; genus Lithobates; species Lithobates sylvaticus. The sequence goes on from JAQSEC010001658.1 coordinate 2,921, forward strand.
ACAACATATAAAACACATGCATTACGTGTCTTTATGCGTTTAAACGCATCTATACACAAGTATTTCCCTGATCATTAGGTAGGAACTTTTCTCCTACACAACACATGTTTATTAACATTAATAACATGTGTACGGCCATGTGAATAAAGCGTAAAAAAAAATCGACCAATATTTTTTTTAATGAAAAATAGGAAATTGGGAGGAAGGCCTTCATAAGAGACCCTCATTTGGTAGATCATGTGGGTCCGGTACCTCATCCTAATCAATAATATAGAAAATAATGGACCCTAACAAACTAAATATAAGGACTATAATGGTACCCAATTTTTGTAAAAAGTATCAAAAAATATTTATTACAGTATCTCACAAAAGTGAGAACACCCTTCACCCCTCATAATATTTTATTATATCTTTTCATGTGAAAACACTGAAGAAATGACACGTTGCTACAATGTAAAGTAGTGACTGTACAGCTTGTATAATATGGCAACAAAAGTGAGTACACCCTTAAGTGGAAAAATGTCCAAATTGGGCCCAAAGTGTCAGAATTTTGTGTGGCCACCATTATTTTCCAGCACTGCCTTAACCCTCAGTTCAGGTGTTGCTTTGGATTGACTATTTATTTTTATCAGGGAAAATCATATGATCATGATACCAGATAATACGATTTTTGTTTAATAAAGACAGTTGTTGTCTGAAAATACAATACAAATTCACTACAACATATGACATCACTTCCGATTTTTATTCTGTCATATGAGAATTTTCGTGACTTTAGTAAGCTCTCCATTTTCTTTTTTTTATTTTAAATCAAAAAGGTTTTTATTGAATAACAAAACATACAACTTAATTTACAGCTCACAACTCAAACACGAACACTTGTCATACTTCAGGAGCATATACATTCCGGCAAGAGGAACAAACCAACATTTTTAACAGACTCATATTCCAGTATTCCTCCTATCCAAGCTCTCCATTTTCAATATGCGACTACCATACTAAAAAACAAAAAACAAACAGACGATCTGTCATCTGATTTTCGGATCGTGTGTACAGGCTAAGGGTAAATAGACTGTGCACTTTTTTCTTAGGTAATGTAAATGTGGAAACACTTGACTTTGCAAAGAATACTAGGCTTGTGCAATTCGTTTCGTAATGAATCGAAATTCAAAATTTTGCATCTTACGGACATTCGGATGGATCCGAATGTCCGAGTCAAAAAATAAAGAATTTCAACTAATACGAAATAAATTATAGCAGATATAACGAATGAATTCAACATGATTCGGTAATTCGTTAAAGATCGAATGAAACAAAAGGTCAACTCAAAGTAAATCTTACAGTCCAATCATCTGATTAATTTTGTGCTGGAAGTTGGATTACTGGCAAAGTGCATTCCTGAGAAGTGAGTGAGAAGGGTGTTGTATTGTATTTGAGCAGAGGAGAAGAGATATTGTCATTGTGTGTGTTAATAGATTCAATAAACAAACGACTTTCCAAACTACGAATCATTATTACGAATATATATACATACATAAATATCGAATTTCAACGAATACGAACAAAATCATAGCGCATATAACTAATGAATTCAACATGATTCGAGATTCAGTATAATGAATATCAACACTCTACAGAAATAACTAATTATCCGAAAACGTATTAACGTAACATAACAAATATAACAGAACTAAATTATGTATTTTACGAATGACAACGAACCGAAACGAAACAACATTTTCCATTGTGCACAAGTCTAAAGAGTACCCAATCAGATGCAAGAAAAAAAAAAAAGCATTTTTGCTTTCACGTGATTGGACGTTGTAACTTAGCAGAGCTTCACCACACTCACTAAGCTCTGGGGAAAATACTGTAACTGCACTTTCAAAGTGCACAGTCTATTTGCCTATAGTAAATCAACCCTATAGTCACATCATTTGTAATCACTTTTTCCCATTCATGGTGCCCTTCAATAAGATTTGTAGGATTTGATAACATGGAAACTGCAGCTTACCAAGTCATAAGTGGTGCACTTTATACACTAATGTATACCAGGTTGTGGATGGAACCTACAGAATCAGATCTGCAGCTATTGATATTTTTGGCCATTAACTTGTATATTTATTATTTGGCAAAATATGAAGCTCCTGCATGCAAAGTCATTTCCCATCTGTTACAAATCAGACTTTGTGTGTCTATGAAAACATATAAGGTTTGCCTACATGCTGAGCAAGGAAATAAAGGCTTGTAGGGAATACAGCCCTTAGGCACAGGCCTACTGTGCCTGATGCTACATCTAAATCTGTTATGTCCTGTGCAGGATGTAGACTCGGTGTGTCATCAGGTTAGTCCACTGTCAATTGCGTCACTAAATAGTATGATATGATAAAGTAAAATGTACAATATTACATAACAGGAAAGGTTGATGTGGCACAGAAAAAGGTAAATCAGATATTTCTACTAAATACAGTTTAGTGATTTGAAAGATTTACCAGATTTGGTTCACCTTTCAGGGGGATGCTGGTATAGTATAGTATTATTATTATTATTATTATGAATATTCAGGATTTATACTGTGCCAACCATTCTAACTACAAGCTTTCTTGCAGCTTCTAACCAAGAACTCTCCCAAACTGCCTCCATGTTTAATTGTTTTTTTTTTACTTTCATTTTATCATTAATTGATTAATTGGATCATCTGGTATTTTATTGCTGGCTGTGCCCCTATTTGGAAGCATTCCTGTTATTTTGAAAGGTGACAGACAGAACAGGAATTTGAAATTGAAATGGAACTGGGGACACAATCTGCAATTAAAACAAATTTTCCTCTAAAATAAAGAAGGTTTAGAATCTTTTTGCTGATAGTGCCCCACGAGTGAGATTTATTCTTACTTTCTGTGTAGGTGTGGGGTATCAGACAGAACAGGAAGTATTGGGGAATTCTCCTTGACAGGAACACAGATAGTATGTTAAAAAAATTAACAAGGCTATCAATCCACCATGTAATGGAGATGATTAAAGGACAAGTCCAGCTTAAATGTGGACATGTAGGGGCAGAACATTTTCTATTTGCACGTTTACCAGGTGAAAGTAAAAAAAAACTGAAAAAAAAAGAAACGCAACGCATGCTCTACATCTAAGGCAGCTAAACTGTAATCAGGGTGGATAAAAGTCAATGATTAAAAAAAAAAAAATCAGATTTTTTTGATTTCATTTTGATTTTTTTCATTTAAATAGGATTTTCTTTTCATTTTTATCAAATTTATTTTAATAAGATGCTTTTGGAGTAAAAATCTATCTAAAGATAGTTTTCTATTTAAGATACATTAATAATTTAGTTTATTCAGCATGAAATGGAGCTTATTTATGTAGCATGAGGCTGTATATTCTGCAGTATTTACATTTTTGGTAAACTCATTAAATTAATCCAAGCTCTTCAAGCTGAGATAACATGCACTGCATTGATGCATTCACACAATTTCACAGTAACCATGAGATGAAACAAAGTTCAGGAAGATTCCTTTATCCCATTGTTTTGCAAATCTACAGTATGTACACTACAAACTGTATCATTGAATTGGTTATGATATTGCTGTTTTACTAACCTGACAGCTTATTATTCAAAATAGGAAACCTTCATTTTGTTTGAAGATATTAAAGTTTCATACTACCAGCAAGAATGAGTCCTTACATTTAAAGAGCACCTGTCATTTTAGATCCGTCATGGCAGAGCCTGTTAGAAGGCTTTCAATCACCTGCTGCCACCACGTGCCTCACCTTGTTGTGTCACTGCCGCATCACCAGCCGTCCAATTAAAGTGAATGGGACTGTCGGTGAGTCAACAGCAGATCATGAGGAGGAGCCGCAGCGGGACAGAGATGACAGTTGCTCTTTATAAATTATGATTTAAATCGAGTTGATTTAAATCAAGCCTTTTTACTTAAATCAGGATTTAAATTGACTTGATTTAAATTAAATCCACCCTGGCTGTAATATACTACATTTTTTGTTTTGGGGTTTGGATATACTTTGAAGGGACCTGATGCATGTATTGATATACTGTGGATGGGCATATTCTTTGGTAATTCAGGCCTAATGTTTTATAAATACGCACAAAACATGATTCATTTTTTAAAGGCACATAGAATACCTGTAATATATTTTTCTTCAAACTGTTTAATTTTTTTTTTCTTGTCTAAAAATGTCACTTACATAAAAAAAAAAAATCCAAATTCATCAAAGCAGGGAAGATCCACTTAGATTATGTAACTGTTTTATTGTTGCCCTGTGTTTTTTCCTCCTATGTGTTTTTTTCCTCTGCCCCAGGCAGTGAGTGTCTTCTCACTGTGATCTCGCAATCCCCACTGTGAGTCTCACAATAAGCGTCACCCAAATCTTTTCTCCCTTCCTAATACTGGTGACTAATGGGACTCCGTGGAGACTATTCTCTGTGTGACAGCGCAACAAATCCTGTTAAGTAAAATTATCACTGCCTACCCCTGGAAACTGATGGACCTTTGCAACTAGGCGGTGAATCATCTGTTACTAAGCCATTTAATACAATTTAAACTATGACAGTAATGCAGGTACTTATAGTCTGGAATAGAAGTTTGAGGCAGTACAGAGAATGGATATGAAATGCATTAGTGTTAATATCAAAGTTGTGAATTTTAAGTACCATTCTTTGCAAAAGTTTGGGACTTTTCAGTGATAACAAATTATTATACCCTCTGCAGGTGAAAAAATAAATAAAACAAGACAGATTGCTCTAAATTTTAATGCACCATTACCAGTGGTGTCGGAGGGGGGGCTGATGGGGGCTGGATCCCAGAGTGTGCCCCCAAAAAGCCCCTGGTGTCAAAATCACAAAATAAATTATTAGCCCCGAGCTGTGGTAACAGGGAACGATCTCCCGCCAGCACGGGCGAGTGACGTACACAAAGTCCCGCCTCCGGGACCTGGCACCTATGACGGACGTCACACTTGTCCAATGCTGAGACTGCAGGACGTGTGACGTGCAATTCATAGGTGCTACCGGGTCCAGGAGGAGGCGGGAATGACACTGCGTGGCCGCACATTACAGGACATGTAAGACTGAGCAGCAACAATCTGTGTATGTCAGATAGGTCAGTCATGTAAGTCAGGTAGGTCAGTCATGTATGTCAGTAGTCAGGTCAATCATGTATGTCAGAAGTCATGTCAGTCATGTATGTCAGGTAGGTCAGTCATGCATGTCGGGTAGGTCAGCCATGTATGTCAGTAGTCAGGTCAGTCATGTATGTCAGTAGTCAGGTCAGTCATGTATGTCAGGTAAGACAGTCATGTATGTCAGGTAGGTCAGTGTATAGCCCCATACACACGGTCGGATTTTCGCATGGATTCTGTCCGATCGGACAATGTTGTTGAAAAATCAGACCGTGTGTATGCACCATCGGACAGTGTAAGTCGTATTGTCCGACGGACAAAGTCCCATCTCCTGCTGGATAGATTTTCCGACAACACGGTCCGATCACACCAAATCCGATCGTGTGTATGGTAGTCCGACCGGACAAAGTGCTACGCATGCTCAGATCACATTACAAGACCAAAGCTATTGGCTACTAGCCTCTACGTAGTCCCGTCGTAGGCAACAAACTTCACCACGTTCAGAATGCTCGGATTTTCCGACAACTTTGTCCGACCGTGTGTACGCAAAACCAACATCAGACAAAGTATGACGGACATGGTCTGACGGACCTGGTCCTCGGATAATCCGTGCGTGTGTATGGGGCTTATGTCAGGTAGGTCAGTGTATGTGAGTGTATGTATGTCAGGTAGGTCAGTGTATGTCAGATAAGTCAGTGTATGTGTCAAGTAGGTCAGTGTAGGTAGGTCAGTGTATGTCAGTGTATGTATGTCAGATAGGTGAGTTTAGTGGTCACTGGTAAGCCAGGCAGCAGCCAGCAAGTGAGCTTACCCCCCGACGCACAACCCCACTGCCCAGCCAAACCCCCCCGCAACCATCCCCCCGCAACCCCCCCATGCTGGCCTTGGACTTCGGGCTGAAGCCCCTGGTCTTTTTGCCACCTAGCAACGCCCCTGACCATTACCTACTTCCAGCCCAGACCAATTCTGACATTTCTCTCCTACATGTAAAAATCATCTTTTTTTTGCTAGAAAATTACTTAGGACCCTAAAACATTAGATATATTTTAAGCAGAGGTCCTAGAGAATAAAATGATAGGTGTTGCAATTTTTTTTATGTCACACAATATTTGCTCAGCAATTTTTCAAACGCAATTTTTGGGGGGGAAAATAAACATGAATTTTAATGCAAAAAAAACAAAAACATAGTATGTAACTGAATTCCTTATAAAAAAATAAGATGATGTTATGGCGAGTAAATAGATACCTAACACGTCTCACTTTAAAATTGCACTTACTCGTGGAATGGGGACAAACTCTGATACTTAGGGGACTCTTTAAACATTTTTACAGGTTACCAGTTTAGAGTTAAGGTCTAGCACTAGAATTATTGTTCTCTCTATAATGTTTGACGCAATACCTCACTTATGTGGTGCGAACACCATTTACATATGTGTGCGCAACCTACGTATGCATTTGCTTCTACGCGCTAGCATGAAGGGACAAAGGTGCTATAAAATAAAATACTGGGTAAATATATATTTCTTTGATTATTTTTTGATTTTTACATTGTCCTTTTATTTATTTATTTTTTGATCACTTTTATTTCTATCACAAGAAATGTAAACATCCCTTGTGATAGAAATAAGGCATGACAGTTCCTCTTTATGGAGACATCTAGGGTCTGTAAGACCCCATATCTCTTTTCTACCCTGGAAAGCATGAGATTAAAAAAGAAAAAAACATTTATCTCTGCTTTCCAGAACAAACAAAATGGCAGTATTTTTATTTGCCAAAACTGGAAGTGACGTCACAATGTCGCTTCCGGCCCTCCAGGACCATAAAAATGGCCGGGGACAGTCTGGTCCACAGCCAGATCTATGAAAACACAGCAGCACCACCAGATAGGATCCCAAGGTCCATGGTCGCAAGGGAAAGCCCAGAGTGGTGCTACTGGGCAGCAGGAGGGGGAGGGGCGTCACCTCCCGCCACATGCAAAAGCCATCCAGTGGCTAATAAGCTGCTAGGAGGGCTTTTACCTAAAAGGAAATAGCTGGATAAAAAAACAATACCAATAACAATATAATAACTGAAAGTCAAGGACCTTCATTAATGTCCACCTGGTGGGATATGGTTACTATTCCTAAACGGTACCCATTGTTGCAGGAAAGGAAAGAAAATTGCTTAAACTATGGCCTGGCATACTGACTGAATCACCAGGTGAAAATAAAGGAAAGAAAGCCAGAAAAAAAAGAACGAATGCATCTACCGTATATAAGGATTTGTAAGCTGCAATATAATACATTTTAGTTTTTGGGTTTAAAATGGCTTTATTGATGCATTCTTGTACAATGTTAGTTATTAGTTTTTGAAAGTTTTGAGATAAAGCAATACCTTTTGTTAGCCAACTTAAAGAAATATATGTATGGATATTTCTACACAGTTACATTGGTCCAGCTTGACCCAATGTAAGTATGTATGTGCCATACCTGTGGGATTGTTGTGGAAAATCCAGCGATCTCCACTAGTTTCTGGGTTCTGTGGCTGCCCGGCTGCTTCTTGAACACAGGAGGTTGTCCACTCTGCATGGATGTCATTCAGAGAACACTGCATTTTCTCAATTATTGTAAAGCGTTCTCTGATTAGAGAAACTAAAGAGGTGGGGCAGTGACATCTCAATCTTTACCTTATCCAATCAGGAACACTTTGCATTCATTGAGAACATGCAAAGTGTTCTCTCAATGGAGCCCATGCCAAGTGGGCAACCTCCTGTGTTCAGAATGCAGCAGGGCAGCTGATCGGAATGGGACCCAGAAACTAGTAGAGATCATTGGAGCGGTGGTGCCTACTAGAGTAATTTCCAGCTCCCGGGGAAGGGGGTCCAGAGGTATGCTATATGCATACTTAAATTTGTCCAAGCTATACTATTGAAACTGTAACTGTAAAAACATCAATACATGGAATTCTTTAAAGTAACCCAGAGGGTCAACAAATTGAAAGTGTACTACCCTGAGAAGAAAACAGGTTTATACATATCTGTCCACCAGGCCATTTGCTAAAGCTTCACACTGTTGCAAAACACCCAACATCAATCCTGTTCCACGCTTCTAGGTGTATAAAATAGCATGTTCCCTTCTGCTAGTACCTGAAGATGGAACATAATGGGTTCCAAAAGCATGGTATATCATACCCTTGACAATGCGTGCATTAAATCTTACATCAGCTAGAGATTGGGGGCATACATTTTATAATTTAACAACTGCTCAAAATTGGCATCAAAATAAAGAGAATATTTTGCCTGGTATTTAGCTGTGATAACACTTAAGGCATGCTAAAGTGATCTCTCAAGAAATGATGAATGCTTTTTAGTAAAACCTATATTTATTAATTACATGATCAATCAGTCTGAATTAATGCTGCAATTAAAGTATCACTGTACAGAAACCTCTGGTACACTGTTTTATCATTTTTCTAATACTTGAAACTTGTGGGTAGCATACTGCTAATACATTAGCTGTGGGTAAAAGTTATTAACCTGTAGAAAGTTTCAAGGTAGTGAAGCCAAATACATTCAGGTTCACTATGAAAGAGCTGGCTTAAGCTGGCCATACACCACATTTCATCAGGTTCCTGAGGACCTTTTGGCTCCCTCTCACCCAACATTCTATGAGAGAAAAAGCAAAGGTGCCGGACAGAAAATTGATGGTTGAACAGTGGCTGATTCAATCAGAGGCAGCCGCTGTTGGGGTATTCTGACAGTTGCCACTAACAGCCATCAGAATACAATTGCCCAACAGGGGTGTTTGTCCATCCATGATGTATATAATGAATGAAGGAATCTGTTTTTGAACAGGCTAAACCTCAATGTTCTTCCCTTATATGCCCCATTGTGACAAAGTCACTTTAATTGTAATCTAGTCAATACAATTATAATCCTAGCTAAAAATATCAAGATGTATGCCCCTTACACTATATGGGTTTCCTTCTCCTCTTATTGCACTTAAGACAATCTTCTGTTTTGAAGAAGGTGGGGAAGTACCACCATTACTTTTGCTCTGTGTCCACAAATATATCACATTTAATCAAGTTTACATTATGTAAACCCTACCAATGAACTTTTCTTATTTGGTTCATTTAGGTCTATTAAACTCACCATTGAAAGTTTTTTTTTTTATTATAACTTTTTGACAAGTTCAAAAAAAACTGTTCATCTTACTGTTCATCTTGTTTGCTGGTCTCCTTGTTTGCTCTCACCCTTCGCTGTGTTTTTATCTGTAATATTGTTTCTAGTGATCTCTAAAGGATTACAGAACCCTTGCCCTCCTATGTTATGGAGAGAATGAGATAGTGAGGGTGAAAAAAGAAAATGAATGCAGTCATTGTATCTAAGAACTGGTAGGAAGCTATATTATAGTTATTATTTTATTTACCACCCTAGAGTGTTGGGCACCAGCTTTTGTTGTGCGCCTCCCAGCACTGTCTACTCCACATGGTGTTGGGAAGGACTGGCGGTGACCCCTTGGGGTCTAAATGGGAGGTACAAGAGGGGTGTTCCTCTTAATCAACACAATGGTGCAAATCCTAGCTTTTTAGCTCCCACATGCTTTACTCAGGTACCCATCCCGGGCGTCTTCATGTTTTGAACACATTTTTTATTTTACCCACATTTACCCGCCATCTGGTAGCCCACCTGGGGTCCTGGCGAGTTCCATTGCCATAGCTCCCAGGATAGACATTCCTGGCCTTCACCAGTTGGAAATATTGCCATGTGTAATTTATTTAGTTGATTTATGCTCAGATGTGCATCTACTCCTGATGAAGTGAACTGAGACTCACAAAACGCGTTGAGGTTTAGGATGCATTTTTCTAATTTGATCTTGTATCGGTACTAATAATATTGTATGGAATATACCATTATGTAATTTTTACCCATTGGCCTGATATTATATTACATTTTTTATTACTTCTTTATGTAGTGAGATTTGTATTTATTTACCAATAAATCAGAATCTGTGTGTTATGCCTCTTATTCAAAATCCCAAAAAAGGACCGGACTTTGTTTTTATTGATACAATGAGGTGAGTGAGCATTGTCACTAGGACAGAAAGTGGCAAAGACAGCAGGTGAAAATACTTGAAAAAAGAAAACAAATGCAGTCATTGCATTGAACAACTGGTAGGATGCTATATTATAGTTAGTAATTTATCCATACGTTTAGGATTTAAGGGAATATTGTTAAAATTTATTCTAGAAAACAATGCTATCCAGGAGCCAATGAAAAATGCAATAATGGAAAAGTCTACTTTATTTACATGATCTGATTTTTAAACTTACTTGCAGTAAAGAGGCCTTCTATAATAGCTTATGTCTGGGGAGAGTACTCTTAGGATATTGTTGAAATTAACTCTAGGCAACTAAACTTTCTGGGAAATATTAAAAACATGCAATAATAAGAAAGTCTAATTTCGGCTGGCTCCAGTGTTATGAATAAGATTGCCGTGGGTACAGTGTGGACCATTTAACCAGAGTAAATGTTCAGTTCTTTTCTCTTATAGCATAGAAGAATAAGTGTAATCAGAGCTTGCATGAAAATGCAAAGTCCGCTTATCTTAAAGTTACCCCCCCCCCCCCCAATTAAAAAGGCTTACTGAAAACAATAAAAAGAGAACATGAGAAGAAGAATGTAAAAAAAGATGCTAAAGCCGGGAACACACTAATGCTGCGTACACACGATTGGACATTCCGACAACAAAATCCCATGGTTTTTTTCCGACGGTTGTTGGCTCAAACTTGTCTTGCATACACACGGTCGCACAAAGTTGGTCGGAAATTCCGAGCGTCAAGAACGTGGTGACGTACAACATGCACGACAAACCGAGAAAAATTAAGTTCAATAGCCAGTGCTACTCTTCTGCTTGATTCGGAGCATGAGTGGCATTTTGTGAGTCGTAATTGTCTACACACGATCAAATTTCCGACAATGTATTTTGTTGTTGGAAAATTTGAGACCAGATCTCAAATTTTGTGCGACAGAAATTCCGATGGAAACTGTCC
>JAQSEC010002181.1:0-14164 GCA_028564925.1 Lithobates sylvaticus
CGATCGTGTGTAAAGAATTCCGATGCACAAAGTGCCACGCATGCTCAGAAGTAATTTGGAAACGAAAGCTATTGGCTACTGGCCTCTACGTAGTCCCATCGTACGTTTTATACATCACCTAGTTCGTAACGATCGGATTTTCCGACAACTTTGTCCGACCGTGTGTGTGCAGCACAAGTTTCGGACAAAATGTGTACAAGGCATTATGCAGTTTGTCAGCTTTCCCTGTTCTCTTCCAACAGCTTTGTACAGTCTATAACACCCTCCCCCCCCCCACTTTTGATAGTGAGATGGCTGGCTTATCCAAAAGCCTCCTTGCTGGAGCTTCTAGGCCTGTTTGCCATGATTGCTCAGGCAGAAGGGGAATTCTCCCTGCTGCTCCTATCTTAGCAAGCTGAGTTGGGCTTGGCATTGGTCAGAAAAACCTCCACCCACCTGGCACACAGCACTAGACCCAGGTATTGCAGTAATTGTTAAGGAACCTAACAGTTATTATAGTTCACAATCTACCATTGGTCCATTTCAGGTCTGAATTCAGCCAAAAATTCAGGCTGAAATCGGACCTAAAACAATGAATGGAGACGCACCAAACTCCTGCTGTGAGCCGCTGCGTGTTCTAGTGTGAACCCATATTTTGTACTACTCCCGTCAAGGATCATTAACCGCTATAAGGGTTATGCTGTTAGGCTGCCTTTCTAGATCAGCTTAGAAGTGTGAAAACTTGTTTCCCTGAATATCCAGCTGTGCTGTATATTATTTTCTGCTCATTTCACCTTCATTTTTCAACTATAATAATATGCCATGAGCTCCTGAAGAAGCGTCTGTTGAATATGCGCAACATGTAGAGCTGAGCTAGACTTTGACACACCGCCTTTCCGTTCTTCCTACCACTATTGGAAAGTGATCTAATTGGTCCTCCAGTTGTGACAAATAGTTTATATGTATGTAGGTGGTGTGTTGTCTATGCTTAAAGGCAAATTTCTGTGAATACTTGATGACATTTTATGCAATTGTCTCAATTCTAATTTTGTAATAAATATTATTTTTTAATATATACTTGTGTTATGCCTATAAAGTCCATCATCCACCAATTTTCCTTTCAATCCAATTTATCGGGACGGGGCATTATATACTAAATCTCCGTATCCACAGTACCACTCTGTGGTGATATGGACTCTATTCTAGTGTGAACCCAGCCCGATGAAAGAAAGAGAAAGTTTCCTTACTGTAGGACGAACTTGGACTTTGTGGCTGGGATAGAAGAGTGTTCTTATCCCAAGTAGGATCCTTGTTATATAATTCAGAGTAGCTTTTTATAACAAATGCTAATGGGAAAAAGCAAGTGGCCCACATCAAGAAAGACTTTAAAGGGGAATTTTGAAAACATTCGATCCACCAGATCAATACAATTCTGAGGGGACCGCTCAGCCACTAAGTCCTGAATAAGGTCCTTGCACACTGAACTGTCTTATGGTATTTCTTTATTTTAATTGGTACATACATGCAAAAAGGTGCATAGTAAAATTAGTTTTGCATGGGTTGCCAGTAATCTGCAGTGAGCATCATTTTAAGTCTTTTTCTGCTTGTGTGAATTTGCACACAGGCCTCTGTGAGTATGCAATGATATCGCTATCATATCTCCTCTAAAGTGTCTCATGTGTCTGTTTTGTTGCTCTTCTCTGGAATCTCTCCAGCTCCAGCACATTCTTCCTGAGGATTGGTGACCAGAGCTGGATGGAATACTCCAGATGTGGCCGATCCTGAGTTTTATAAAGTGGCAGGATTATCATTTTATCTCTTGCATTTATATTTTTAACCCCCAAGTGCATTACTTTAAATTTTTCAATATTAACCACTTCCCGCCCGGTCAATAGCAGATTGACGTCCGGGAAGTGGTTTCGTTATCCTGACTGGGCGTCATATGACATCCTTCAGGATAACAGCCGCTGCGCGCCCGTGGCACATCATATTTATGTTATAAAACAGGGATGCCCAGCAATGCCACCCATCAGTGCCACCCATCAGCGTCCATCAGTGCCACCTATCAGTGCCCATCCAGGCCCACCTATCAGTGCCCATCAGTGCCCATTCATGTCACCTAGCAGTGCCACCTATATGTGTGCATCAGTGCCACCCATAAGTACCCGTCAGTGCCGCCTATGAGTGCCCATCAGTGCCATCTGAGTGCCCATCAGTGCCGCCTATCATTGCCCATCAGTGCCACCTCATTGGTGCCACCTCATCGGTGCCCATTAGTGCCGCCTTATCAGTGGCCGTCATTGAAGAAGAAAACAGACTTATTTACAAAAAAAATTAACAGTGACAAAGAAAAACGTGTTTTTTTGCAAAATTTTCGGTCTTTTTTTGTTTGTTGCGCAAAAAATAAAAATCGCAGAGGTGATCAAATACCACTAAAAGAAAGCTCTATTTGTTAAAAAAAAATGATAAAAAATTTGTTTGGGTGCAGTGTAGCATGACAGCGCAATTGTCCTTCAAATTGCGACAGTGCTGAAAGCTGAAAATTGGCTTGGGCGGGAAGGTGTCTAAGTGTCTGGTATTGAAGTGGTTAAACCTTTGCCATATAGTTTTCAAGCCCATTAATTTATTGAGGTCTTCTTGTTTCTATATCCTATTTTGATGTTATTGCCCTGTTTATTTTTGTATCATCAGCAAACACTGAGAATTAGCTATTTATACCAACCTCTATATCATTTAATGAATAAATTAAACAGAATTGGTCCCAGGACAGAGCCTTTGGGTACCCCACTCACCACTCCAGACCAGTCTGAGCACACATTATTTATCACTACCCTTGGACGCACCCCTATAGCCAGTTTTCTATCCAAGAACAAACCCTATGGTCCATACCTATAGACCTAGTTTTTTAGATTAGGCATCTATGGGGGACTTCATAGGCGTGCACACGTCGCATTTCCCGATGGTCCCTCTATAGTTCTGGCAAGTGATCTCTCACTGTAGGTGGCGGAGTGATACAGCTGCAGCTACAATCCTTGTGTGCAGCCTGTGTCTGAGAAAGGAGATATGTGGGCGGGAGAGTTCCAGTACTGCAGCTGGCAGATCCGTGGGGGCTGCTACACTGATCCTCCTGTGTGACCTTGCATATACCAGCCAGGTAAGTGAGCAGTCCCTCATATCCCTCCCTCTCTCCCCCATCTGCCCCCCCCCCTCCAGGAGCTGCCAAGTTAATTTCTTGTCCAGCTAGCACATAGGGATGACCTAACTGTGCATGTTCTGACGTCAGGGGGCACTGTGCAATGCTCTGATGTCAGGATTCCCTGTGCCATGCTCTGATGTCAGGATGCACTGTGCCATGCTCTGATGTCAGGATGCACTGTGCCATGCTCTGATGTCAGGATGCACTGTGCCATGCTCTGATGTCAGGATGCACTGTGCCATGCTCTGATGTCAGGATGCACTGTGCCATGCTCTGATGTCAGGATGCACTGTGCCATGCTCTGATGTCAGGGGGGCACTGTGCCATGCTCTGATGTCAGGGGGCACTGTGCCATGCTCTGATGTCAGGTGGCACTGTGCAATGCTCTGATGTCAGGGGGCACTGTGCAATGCTCTGATGTCAGGGGGCACTGTGCCATGCTCTGATGTGATGTAAGGGGCACTGTGCCATGCTCTGATGTGATGTCAGGGGCACTGTGCAATTCTCTGATGTCAGGGTGCACTACTGTGCCATGCTCTGATGTCAGGGGGCACTACTGTGCCATGCTCTGATGTCAGGGGGCACTGTACCATGCTCTTATGTGATTTAAGGGGCACTGTGCCATGCTCTGATCTGATGTCAAGGGACACTGTGCCATGCTCTGGTGTAAGGGGGCACTACTGTGCCATGCTCTGATGTAAAGGGCACTGTGCCATTCTCTGATGTAAGGAGGCACTGTGCCATGTTCTGATGTGATGTAAGGGGCACTGTGCCATGCTCTGATGTCAGGGGGCACTGTGCCCCTCTTCGGGCAATCTGGTACTAACTGACACTGTCTGGCGGGGTCACGAACTGACACTGATGTCACTAGTTCAGTGATAATACTGTACACTGTACTAATGACACTGGCTGGGAAAGGGTTACCATCAAGGGGTTAACTGTGAGTCTAACAATGTACTCTGGTTTCCTCCCACAATCCAAAGACATGCAGGTAGGTTAATTGGCTTCTATCCAAAAAATTGGCCCTAGTATATGAATGGGGACCTTGGATTGTGGGCTCCTTGAGGGTAGGGACCGATGTGAGTGTGCAATATGTAAAGGATAGGGACAATTGTAGACACTCACTCAGGTTGAACTGGATGGACTGATGTCTTTATTCAACCTTACTAACCATGAATGTGAAAAAGTGTGCTGCTTTTACTTACTAGTCTGGATGTTTTTTCTCCCTGCTCTTTAGGGACAAGAAAGAACCAGATCACTATTCCTATGTACACAGTTCTGTGTGTTTGGTTTGTGTGGAAAAAAAAAAAAAAAAAAAAAAAATTATATATATATATATATATATATATATATATATATATATATATATATATATATATATATATATATATATATATATATATATATATATATATATATATATATATATATATAGATGTAGCGGTCACACTTGGACAAGTGTGTGCTATGCGTCGAAATTTAACAGTAATGGGGTTCTGAGGGTTAATTGTACAGGTTTACTTTAGCATCAGTTTGGCTGGGCTGGACTAGGGTTCTGCCTGGTTATGGGTGCAGTGAGGTACCCATGACAGGCCTAGAACCAGGCCTGGTTGGACGTCTTAGGTATCAGTCTTCCCCGGAGCCAATCAGTGGGCGCATCTGGCCTCGCTGTGTAGTCTGGGGAAGGGTACTTAAGGGGCTGAAGTCATGTGTTCGGGGGTTCGGCCACAGTCCTGCTTCCTGGTTCTGGACCGGGGTAGCCCTGCGAGGGGTCCCAGGCCTAGGAGCGCTTGCCGTCCCGCAAACATGGTCAGTTTGACTAGCCCAATAGACCCGCATGGTCTGGGGCAGGGATCTGTCTGTTCCTGAGTCTCGGACCTGGTTAGCCAGAGGCCCAGTAACTAAAGGAGTATTCAAGGCGTCCCGGTGTGCTCTCAGTATTGGAGGGACACGTGACCAGGGGAGGACTCTTCAGGGGAGGGCCAACAAGCTGGAATCTCAGTAAGAGCCTGGAAGCTGAGTTGTGTGGACACTAAAAGATCCACACTTCCACAGTACTGCCAAGGAGACAGAGAAAGTTCCAGGTACTGTGAGAAAGGTTCCTATTCACCTTCGGTTGCAAGTTTATTCTGTGTCAGAGACTTTTTGCAAGTTTCCGGATGACATTGTTGGCTGCCATACCTCTGGCTAGAGGTTTTTCCGGTATTGAAGTACCCAGCTGCAAGTGGCTACTCTATGTGTTGATTAGAGACATTTTGTGGATGTCAGCAGTTCAAGGTGCCTGAGTTTCTTCACCCTTGCCCTCTATTCCTATCTGAGACTGTGTTATATTGGCTGTTACCACTGCAGAATAAAAACCTTCAAAAGGACTTTTTATGTGTCAGTATCCAAAGTTGTTGGGTAATAACCCTGGGAACACCTGGACATTCACCGACAAGCCAAGAGGAGGTAACTGGTAAGCCCAAAAGTCAAGGCCACCCCTCTGTGGGTTATGGCCGCTACATATACACATATATATTCACATGTGTTTGAGCTTCTGTTTGGGGTGCACACCCTAATGAAATAGGCTGCGCACACCTATGGGGGACTTTATCAAATGCTTTTGCAAAATCCAGATATACCAAATCCACAGGCCAACCTTTATCTGGATGGCAGCTCACTTCTTCATAGAATGTTAACAGATTGGTTTGGCAAGAATGACCTTTTGTGAACCCATGCTGATTACTACTAATGATACTGTTTTCATCAGCAAATTCTTGGATATAGTCCCTTATCATCCCCTCCAATTGTTCACATACTATCGATGTTAGACTTACAGGCGTGTAGTGTCCAGGAATGTATCTCTGCCCTCTTTTGAATATTGATACCACGTGGGCTTTTAGCCAATCAGCTGGTACCATTTCTAAGACAGCTTGTGATTGTCAACATCTTTAAATAAAGCCCTTTTTGGGGCACCAAAGTATAATCAAACAGTCTATAAAACTGAATTCACTCATTTGCATTCCTTTGCAGTACATAAAAACATGTCACTTTGCGTGGTAGCATATGTTGCAGTAAGGCTGTCCGCTCATTATAAACTGTCTGTCAATTAACAACAGTGATTCAAAAAAGCATAAATACAGTCATGCTCAAAAGTTTGCATACCCTGGCAGAAATTGTGAAATTTTGGCATTAAAATTAAAAATATGACTGATCATGCCAAAAAAACATTTTTTTTATTTAAGGATAGTAATCACATGAAGCCATTTATTATCACATGGATGCACTTAGCAGGCTAGACACTGAGCCATGAGGAGGTAGAAAAGAACAGTCAAAAGACCTGCGTGACCTGATAATGAAACTTTTCAAAGATGGAAAAGGATATAAAAAAGATATCAAAAGCCTTGAATATGCCAGTCGGTGCTGTTTCATTATTATCAAGAAGTGGAAAATTAGGGGCTCTTTTAATACCAAGCCAAGGTCAGGTAGACCAAGAAAGATTGCAGATACAACTGGCGGAATAGTTGCTCTGGATAAAAAGAAAAACCCACAGGTAACACAGGAGAAATACAGGCTACTCTCCAAAAAGATGGCGTGGTTGTTTTTAACTACTCCCACCAGGCCGTATATGTGCAGTGGCCGGGTGGGAGCCTTCTACTTCTGATAGGAAGTTCCTGAACATCCTTCAGAAGTAGGGGGATCGCGCGCGTGCAGCAGCGTGATCCCGATGCGCTTGTGTCACCCGGACACGGCGCATCTCGGATCGGCAGAAGGGCTCTGTGATTGGCCCTCCTGATCACATGACGGCTGTGTCCAATCACAGCTGTCATGTGATGTAAGCAAACAGCCAGTTGCTAGGCAATCTACTCTCTTCTCCTCACACGGAAGTCGTCGCTGAGGAGAGGAGAGCGGATGGCTGCAGCTGGCTGGTGATCAGTGAGTATTAGCTGTTTTTTTACAGCTTTTTACTCACTGATCAGTCTAGTGTAAAACACAGTAAACACACATGTCCCCACAACATACATGTCCCCAAAACACACATGTCCCCAAATAATAAAAACACATGTCCCCAAATAATAAAAACACATGTCCCCCACATATGTCCCACTAAAATCACACGTCCCAATGATTATCTGCACACATACAGTGGTGTGAAAAAGTGTTTGCCCCCTTCCTCATTTCCTGTTCCTTTGCATGTTTGTCACACTTAAGTGTTTTTCGGAACATCAAACCAATTTAAACAATAGTCAAGGACAACACAAGTAAACACAAAATGCAATTTGTAAATGAAGGTGTTTATTATTAAAGGTGAAAAAAAATCCAAACCATCATGGCCCTGTGTGAAAAAGTGATTGCCCCCTAAACCTAATAACTGGTTGGGCCACCCTTAGCAGCAACAACTGCAACCAAGCGTTTGCGATAACGTGCAATGAGGCTTTTACAGCGTCCTGGAGGAATTTTGGCCCACTTATCTTTGCAGAATTGTCCTAATTAAGTTACATTAGAGGGTTTTCGAGCATGAACGGCCTTTTTAAGGTCATACCACAACATCTCAATAGGATTCAGGTCAGGACTTTGGCTAGGCCACTCCAAAGTCTTCATTTTGTTTTTCTTCAGCCATTCGGTGGTGGACTTGCTGGTGTGTTTAGGATCATTGTCCTGCTGCAGAACCCAAGTTCGTTTCAGCTTGAGTACACGAACAGATGGTCGGACATTCTCCTTCAGGATCTCTTGGTAGACAGCTGAATTCATAGTTCCTTTTATCACGGCAAGTCTTCCAGGTCCTGAAGCAGCAAAACAGCCCCAGACCATCACACTACCACCACCATATTTTACTGTTGGTATAATGTTCTTTTTCTGAAATGCAGTGTTCCTTCTACGCCAGATATACTTGGACACACACCTTCCAAAGAGTTCCACTTTTGTCTCATCGGTCCACAGAATGTTGTCCCAAAAGTCTTGGGGATCATCAAGATGTGTTGTGGAGAAATTGAGACGAGATTTGATGTTCTTTTTGCTCAGCAGTGGTTTTCTCCTTGGAACTCTGCCATGCAGGCCATTTTTGCCCAGTCTTTTCCTGATGGTGGAGGCATGAACGCTTACCTTAACTGTGGCAAGTGAGGCCTGCAGTTCCTTGGACGTTGTTGTGGGGTCTTTTGTGACCTCTTGGATGAGTCGTCGCTGCGCTCTTGGGGTAATTTTGGGCGGCCGGCCACTCCTGGGAAGGTTCACCACTGTTCCATGTCTTCGCCATTTGTGGATAATGGCTCTCACTGTGGTTCGCTGGATTCCCAAAGCTTTGGAAATGGCTTTATAACCCTTTCCAGACTGATAGATCTCAATTACTTTCTTTCTCAATTGTTCCTGAATTTCTTTGGGTCTCGGCATGATGTGTAGCTTTTAAGAAACTTCTGGTGGACCTTACTGTGTCAAGCAGCTCCTATTTAAGTGATGCCTTGATTGTGAACAGGTGTGGCAATAATCAGGCCTGGGTGTGGCTAGAGAAATTGAACTGGTGTGGACAACCACAGTTATAGTATCTTTTAACAAGGGGGGCAATCACTTTTTCACACAGGGCCATGATGGTTTGGATTTTTTCTCACCTTTAATAATAAACACCTTCATTTACAAATTGCATTTTGTGTTTACTTGTGTTGTCCTTGACTTTTGTTTAAATTGGTTTGATGTTCCGAAACACTTAAGTGTGACAAACATGCAAAGGAACAGGAAATGAGGAAGGGGGCAAACACTTTTTCACACCACTGTATGTCTGATATGATCTGTACATGATCATTTGCGTACATATGTCCGTGATGACACAAACCAATTATTATACACTTAACGGATTTTTTTTTACAAAAAACATGTAGCATACATTTTGGCTTAAATTTATGACAAAATTCTATTTTATTGAATTTCTTTTAAAATAGAAAGAAGAAAATATTGTTTTTTTCCCAATTTCAGCTATTTTTTCGCTTATAGCGCAAAAAATAAAAAAACAAAGTCGTGAATAAATACCACCAAAATAAAGCTCTATTTGTGCAAACAAAATGATAAAAATGTCATTTGGGTACAGCGTAGCATGACCGCGCAATTGTCACTGAAAGTGCAAGAGCACTGAAAGCTGAAAATTGGGCTGGGAAGGAAGGGGTCGAAAGTGCCCTGTATTGTAGTGGTTAAGAAGCACAATTTAACGATACTTGAACAAAAAAGAGCTGCATGGTTGAGCTGCCAGAAGGAAGCCATTACTGCTCCAAAATGCCACAAAAAAGCCAATGAGGCATGTCAAGGTGTCGTTGGGCATATTGTAACCAAGCTTTTTTTATGGAACTTGTACAGTAAAGGCTTATTTCTGGCAACTTGACCAAGCAGCTCTTTTTGGTTCAAGTATCATTGTATTGTGTTCCTTAAAAACAATCACACCATCTTTTTCCAGAGCAGCCTGTATTTCTCCTGAGGTTACCTGTGGGTTTCTTTTGTATCCCAAACAGTCAAATTTTTTTTAAATTTTTGGTAAAGGAGCTTACACTCGCGATTAAGAAATGATGCTAGCCAGTAGGGATGGGGCCAGTGTTCGATTCAAACCCATGTTCAAATCGAACATTGCGGATCGGAGAAAGAAGATGATGGAAGAAGAAGAAGATGGAAGAAGATGCCAGAAGGAGAGGATGAAGAAACCGAAGGATGAAGAAAGGAAGAAGGAAGACCAGAAGAAAGAAGATTTTAATAAAGGAATTGTCAAAGACTGTCTCCTGTCATTTTTACAATTTTTGACACTTTTTTGGTAAAATGGTAGGGGTACATTTGTACCCCCTTACCATTTCACACAGGTGGGGGCGGGATCTGGGGGTCCCCTTGTTAAAGGGGGCTTCCAGATTCTGATAAGCCCCCCGCCCGCAGACCCCCACAACCATGGCCAGGGTTGTGGGGACGAGGCCCTTGTCCTCATCAACATGGGGACAAGGTGCCTTTGGGGGACCCCAAAGCACCCTCCCAATGTTGAGGGCCTGGTACGGTTCAGGAGGGAGGGGGGCGCTCTCGTCCCCCCCCCCTCTTTTCCAGTGGCCTGCCAGGTTGCATGCTCGGATAAGGGTCTGGTATGGATTTTGAGGGGGACCCCACATCATTTTTTTTTGTGGCCGGGGTTCCCCTTAATATCCATAGCAGACCTGAAGGGCCTGGTAATTGAATTTGGGGGGACTCCCACGCTTTTTTTAATTTTTTTATTAATGACTTTTTTTTTTTATCAATGACCTTCAATGAATGACTTTTCTCTGTGTTACGGGAGCCGACAATTCATTAGCCGCGAGTCATTTTAAATAGCTTTTTTTTTCCTGCAAAAATGACACTTTGTGCAGGGTCAGTTCTAAGCACGGGAAACATGCGCCCCTTCACAGGCATACTATAGACACCCCCCCAGGTACGAAATTTAAAGGAATATTACACTTTTATTGTTTCACTTTAAGCATTATTAAAATCACTGCTCCTGAAAAAACAGCCGTTTAAAAAAAAAAAAAATTGCATCGATACATGTCCCCTGGGGCATGACCCAGGTCCCCAAACACTTTTTATGACAATAACATGCATATTAGCCTTTAAAATTAGCACTTTTGATTTTGAACGTTCGCGTCCATTGTAACTAATAGGGTTCTTAAATTTACACGGACTTTAGGTCCGTTCGCGGGTTCTGGTGCGAACTGAACCCGGGGGTGTTCGGCTCATCCCTACTTGCCGGATAAGCCTACCTCGATTTAGAGGTTTATGGGCTTCCCAAAGAGTGACAGGGGAAATATCTGCAGAAGTGTTATGCTCTCAATGATTATCTCAATATTGTTTAATATCTAGACAATGGGATGGATGATTTAGAATGGGATCGTGGGATAGGGGAGGAGATTGTAGTACAAAATGCACTATGATAAGACCAAGTAAAAAGCATGATGATAGGATTTCTGGGGCCATGCCAACACTAATGTGGCGTACACACGCTCGGACTTTCCGGCGGGATTGTCCGCCGGACCTAGTCCAGCGAACAAACTGCCGGACTTTCCAGCGGAGCTCCGCCGGACTTTCCGAGCGTGTGGACTTGCCCACACACGCCCGGACTTTTCCGGCGGACAATCCGCAGGAAAAAGTCAGCGGGACTTTTGGAAATGAACAGACTTGCCCACACACGATCAGAACGTCCGTTCATTTAAAACGTAACTGCAGATAGACAGGACTAGCGAAGGCAGTGAATGCCGTCGCGCTAGCCCCATCACCTGGCATGGATTTAAAGGGAATCCCTACACCGAAAAAACGGCGTGGGGGTCCCCCCAAATCCATCTCAGACCCTTATCCGAGCACGCAGCCCGGCCGGCAAGGAAAGGGGTGGGGACGAGCAAGCGCCCCCCCCTCCTGAGCCGTACCAGGCTGCGTGCCCTCAACATGGGGGGTGCCCTGGGGAAAGGGGGGCCGTGCGCCCCCCCACCCCAAAGCACCTTGTCCCCATGTTGATGAGGACAAGGGCCTCTTCCTGACAACCCTGGCCGTTGGTTGTCGGGGTCTGCGGGCAAGGGGCTTATCGGAATCCGAGACAAGGAATGGCAGAGACGCGCTGTGTTGTGACTTATATAGGGACAAGGAGGCAGGGTCACATGCTCATGTCACATGGTGACCCCGCCCCCCTATGATGTCACAGTCCCAGCATCCTCCGGGACTGTGACATCATAGGGGCGCGGGGTCACCATGTGACATGAGCATGTGACCCCGCCTCCTTGTCCCTATATAAGTCACAACACAGCGCGTCTCTGCCATTCTGGCCAGAGAGAGTGACGAGTCAACATCGGAAGGAGAAGAAGAAGAAGAAGAAGAAGAAGAAGAAGAAGAAAAAGAAGAAGAAGAAGAAGAAGAAAGAAGAAGAAGAAGAAGAAGAAGAAGAAGAGGAAGAGGAAGACGGCGCAGAAAGCGGCGACAGCAGCAAGAACAGAAGAGACCCCAGAAGACCCCTGAAGGCGTAACGAGACCCCCAGACGATGGCGGCGACGACGACGAAGAAGAAAGCCGGGCTCCCCCGCTCGTGAAAGAGCTAGGTAAAAGAGCAGAAGAGCGGAGGAGTAAGGCGAGAAGACCCCCCCCCCAAGACGGAAGAAGACCCCGGAGCAGTGCAATAAAATTTTTAAAAAATTGTGTGTTTTTTTATTGACACTTTTACACCTTAGGTGAATGGGTAGGGGTACATCGTACCCCATACTCATTCACATAGGGTGGGGGGCCGGGATCTTGGGGCCCCCTTATTAAGGGGGCTCCCGGATTCCGATAAGCCCCTCTCCCGCAGACCACGACAACCAACGGCCAGGGTTGTTGGGAAGAGGCCATTGTCCTCATCAACATGGGGACAAGGTGCTTTGGGGTGGGGGGGCACACGGCCCCCCTTTCCCCAGGGTACCCCCCCCATGTTGAGGGCACGCGGCCTGGTGCGGCTCAGGAGGGGGAGGGGCGCTCGCTCGTCCCCACCCCTTTCCTGGCCGGCTGGGCTGCGTGCTCGGATAAGGGTCTGAGATGGATTTGGGGGAACCCCCACGCTGTTTTTTCGGCGTAGGGATTCCCTTTAAATCCATACAAGGTGACGGGGCTAGCGCGGCGGCATTCATTGCCTTAGCTAGTCCCGTGTACCTGAAGTCACGTTCTAAATGAACGGACTTTCCGATCTTGTGTCGGCAAGTCCGTTCATTTCCAAAAGTCCCGTGGACTAGCACACAGACCGCGGGATTGTCCGCAGGGCTCGCGAGTCCATCGAACAATTTTAAGTCTGAACTTAAAACTTAGTCCGCCGGACTTTTGGCAGGAAAAAGTCCGCCGGCGCCCACACACGGGCAGATTGTCCGGCGGACTCCAGTCCCGCGGGAAAGTCCGCTCGTGTGTACGCCGCATTAGGAAGATAGGATCAATCCTAGAAAATGATTTGTGTGGATGGGAATAATATGTAAAGTGTTTATTGAGCTCATCATAAGAGTCTAACATGTTATGCTTAGAGATAAGTTGCTGAAATTAAAGGGGGAGCTTTATTTAAGAAGGGAAAAATAACTTGGTTTGAGTCTCCACATAATATCACTGTACCTAACTTGTGTGAATCAATTACATGAAAAAGATGGGAAAGAAATGATAATGGATGTTTATTAGGAGCATAATATTATATAATGGTTACAGCAACATTGGAAATGTGCCCAATAAGAATGTGGTAGCGGCCTTCAGGATCTTTAATTTCAGATAGAAGTACAAATGAGGTTGTACGGTGAATAGCTGTAAGAACACCTCGTTGTTTAGTAGCTGCTGAGGCTGCATATACCTGTGGATAAGAGGAGCTGAAAAAAGTAGGAGCAGATTGTTCAGTAAAATGGGTCTCCTGTAGGCAAAGGATGTGGATTTTATCTGCGGAATGCATTACTGCGTTTTTGTGGTAAATTATGACCTTGGACATTTAGGGTCAAAATGTTTAAGGGTACCATATTGGTAATATAAGGAGTTGCATAATAAAAAAGTCAAGTTCTGACAGTAGGATCGCATACAAATCAGTATAGGGGTTAAAAAAAGGAAAGGCTGGAAGAAAAGGAAAGGAATTGTCTCTTGTCTAGCAGATATTACTAATGCCGCGTACACACGATCAGACTTTCCGGCAGACAATCACAGTCACCCGGAGATTGACTTCCTTCTCTAGTCCTGTCGTACCTGGAGTCACGTTCAAAATGAACGGACTTTAGTCCGTGTGTTGGCAAGTCCATTCATTTGGAAAGTCTGTCGGACCTGCATACAGAAGAGCGGACTTCCCGACAGGAACTGGGTCCGGTGGACTGTCGGCGGGAAGATTTAAAACATGTTTTAAATCTAGGTCCATCTGACTTTTGGAAGGAAAAAGTCAGCTGGAGCCCACACACGATCGGAAACGTCTGCCGGACTATTATCCGTGGGACCAAGTTCGCCGGAAGGTCCGATCGTGTGTACGTGGCATAAGATTTGTAAAATAAAGATTGTTAA
>JAQSEC010000620.1:0-14144 GCA_028564925.1 Lithobates sylvaticus
CATGGTCTCTTGGATACCATCAAGGATGAGATAGCAGCCCGAGATAAACCCACTGAACTGGAGAAGTTGATCATTCTCATTGACTCCAGACTCTTTTAAGGAGCACTTGCAGTAGCCTCCTGCATATTTGTCTCCGAGCTTTGCAGTCCCACCCTTGCCTCCCTCACCTCCCATGCCTCCTGGTACCGAGTTGTTCAGTGAAGATGAACCCATGCACTTGGGCTTCACATGTCTCTCTGTGGATGAAAGAACCATTAGGAGGAGGGAAAGATTGTGCCTTTATTGTGGCCAGGCAGGTCACTTTTTGAAGTCTTGTCCTACCCGTCCAGGGAACGCCTGAACCTTGAGGTCCTGTCATGGACAGACTTCAGGTGGCATTGTTCATCCCCAGTTATCCAGAAGGATAAGCCCCTGGTTTCGGTCACCCTTTCTTGGGCTGATTTGGCTGTCAAGATACAGGCTCTAATCGATTCTGGAGCTGCAGGCCTGTTCATTGATGCTGCCTTTGTATTGATTCTGTATTCTGCTGCAGCTGCGTGACACTCCACTTGCAATTGAGGCTCTTGATGGGAGACCTCTACAGCCTGCACATGTGACTCTTGAGACTGTTCCGTTGTCCATGGCCATAGGGGCTCTTCACCATGAGATGATCCAATTCCAAGTTATTTCCTCACCTAAGTTTCCGCTGGTTATCTTTGGTTACAGAGGCATAACCCCTCTTTGGCTCTGTGCTGAGGTTCTCTCCTGGTCACCACAATGCAGTAAGACATGCTTCAAGAAGGTAGCCAAGGTCCTGTGCACTTCTTCTCTCTCCTCCATGATGGAGGAGTACTGCGATTTTAGCGATGTCTTTGACAAAGGTCAAGCCAGTAGTTTGCCTCCACACTGGTCGTATGATTGCGCAATTGACCTTCAACCTGGTGCCATACCCCCTCGTGGCCGGGTTTACACTTTGTCGGTCTTGGAGGATACGGCCATGGAGGAGTATGTTGCAGATGCACTTTCTCAAGGTTTCATCCGCAAATCCTCGTCCATGGCTGTTTTTTCGATGGACCCAGAGAAACTTTCAGCAGTCCTACAGATGCCCCGACCCGTGGGTTTACGTCCTCTGAAGTGTTTTCTTGGCTTTGCCAACTATTATCATAAGTTTATTCATAACTTCTGGTCTCTGATAAAGCCCCTAACTGATATGACCATAAAGGTACGGTAACCCACAGAGTTGGTCTCCGGAGTCCATTAAGGCTTTTGAGAGTCCCAAGGCTGCCTTTTTTTCTGCTGCTGTGTTGGCACATCCTGATGAATGAATGAATGAGTGACTTGTATAGTGCTACCTATGCAAACTGAATCGCCTCAGGGTGCTTTTTGCTGCTGGTGTCCATCTGCGGTATAGCGTGGTCCTTTTGCCCCATGGGGTCCCGACATGCTTACAAACACATACACATATTTGGCCAATTTTTCGACAGGATCTAATTAACCTACCAGCATATCTTTGGAGTGTGGGCGGAAACCGGAGGAAACCCACACAGGCAAAGGGAGAACATGCAAACTCCAGGCAGATGGTGTCGTGGTCAGGATTTGAACCAACGACCCTATTGCTGCTAGGTGAAAGTGCTAACCACTACACCACTGTGCTGCCCATACGTTACCTTTTATCCTTGAGGTTGATGCTTCTGAGACTGGAGTTGGCGCCCTTTTGTCTCAACGTCCTACCTCTGAGAGCGCTATGCATCCTTGTGGCTACTTTTTCAAGAAATTGTCACCTGTGGAGTGCAATTATGTGATTGGTGACAGAGAGCTGATAGCGATCATTTTAGCCCTGAAAGAATGGAGACATCTCCTCGAAGGTACCACTGTGCCGGTTCTCATTCTTACTGACCATAAGAATCTCACATTCTTGTCTGAGGCTAAAGGCCTCTCTCCCAGAAGGGCGCAATAGGCTCTTTTCTTGTCTAGTTTCAATTACATTGTCACAGAATGTAAGGGCTGGCGCTTTGTCACAACAATTTTCCTCCACTTCCAAGATGGAAGTTCCAGTTCCTGTGATTCCTCCTGATCCTATTCTGGCTATGGCTGCAGCGGCGCTTTGCGGAGGTTTTTAACCCTTTTGCGGCCGCTAGCGGGGGTTAAAACCACCCCGCTAGCGGCCGCATACCGTGGGTAAAACGATGGTAAAGCAGCGCTAAATATAGCGCTGCTTTACCGTCGCCGCCCCGCACCGCCCCAGTGTGAAAGCAGCCTTATGCTGCGTACACACGGTTGGATTTTCCGACAGGAAATGCTAGATGTGAGCTTGTTGGCTGAAAGTCCAACCCTGTGTATGCTCCATAGAACATTTGTTGGCGGATTTTCCGCCAACAAATGTTGGCTAGCGGGTTCTCAAATTTTTCGCCAACAATGTTTTGTTGTCGGACTTTCCGATCGTGTGTACACAAGTCCGTCGCACAAAAGTTCACGCATGCTCGGAATCAAGTACGAGCCGAAAGCACTCAGTTTTGTAAAACTAGCGTCCGTAATGGAGATATCAGGTACGTCTTGTATGTCACTACTTTCGGAATTGTTGGCCAACATTTGTGTGACCGTGTGTATGCAAGACAAGTTGGAGCCACTAACCTTCAAACAAAATTCCACGGTTTTGTTGTCGGAAAGTCCGATCGTGTGCACGGGGCATAAGTATTCAGGAAGAAAGAAATTACTGAACTACATATGTATATCCAGAGAACAGAAACAAGTAAGAACTTGCAATGTGCTAAAATACTTCAAATGTGTGCATTTTACCTGAAGGAGATTCTGTTTTCCAAAAGTGAAACTCCAGATTTACAAAAAGAAAACACATTTTGGGCCAGTTACAATGTAAATTGCAGTAGTTTAGCATATTCCATTGTACATTTTACCTCCTTCTCTTCTAAAGATAGAGATCACTTCTGTAGCTACTCCAAACTAAATGCTCAGATGAAAGATAGGCTTGCTATAATCACTTGATGACCCCCGGTGTTGTAAAAGGAAAAACATTTCTAGCAATACTATAAGTGTTTACCCAAATTACCAACAAATATGAAAGGCTCATACAACAAACCTAAAGACTGAGCTAGGGGTTGCCTGACAATCTCAAGGAATGTTTGGAAGCTCTGTGTACATTTTGGGAGGAGCAGGGAGTCAATCAGATATTAAAGAATTTATAGTTTTGGGGGCATTCTGAACATAAATAGCTAACTAATTATATTTGAATTCTACGGAATGCTTCATTTTTAGAAAATCAGTAGCTGACAACAGAGATGGAACCATTCTATGTTACAAAATAGCTGTGGTAAATACAACAAACATCATATCCATTTTGGGAAGTGGTTCTGTCAGGTAACAAAAGTGAACCTGTGTTTACATGAAACGCGATAAACTGGCAGAGCAAGCATTGCCTTCATAGACCTTTAGATAATTTCTTGAATGTTTCAGGACCTCTATAACCTGGTGTACTAAATAATTAAAGCATTTCAGCTTAGGCTCCAAAGTACAGCTCCTCCTGCCCCTTCTAACTATTGTTCAGTAAGGATACATGTTTAATAAGGCAGGATGGGTCAGATCAGTGCTAGTTCAAACTTTTCATAGTTGGTGGCCAGGTTTGCGCAAGATGAGAAATATGATACAAAAGAATGTGACGGCAACCTAAGTGCCTAAATTCCATTCATGGTAGCAGTTTAACAGGTTTTATGCAATCAATTCACTTTAAACCAATACATAATTGAAATTTCGGATGTTGCCAGAGTATAGAATAAGTTCTCTGGAATCCAGCAGTAAGATTTGCCTACTAAAGTTGACCAGTTAATGGAGAACTCAGTGGGAAAAAAAAAAAAAAAAAGGTTTTTGTTAGCAAGGCCATATTACCATCACTGAAGCTTCTAGGCACATGACTTTTAATTTGCTTGGGTCACTTCCTTCACACATAGCAACATAGCACTATTTTTATTTAATGGTCCTAACATGGCTCAGAATATTTTGACAATATGTAAAGAAGCTTACATAGGATGGCTGTATTTTTACTAATGAGAACTATGCATATTTGAGAACTATACAAGGAAAAAACACGTCTAGCCATTACAATTTAAGGGCATGCCTACAGTGCCTAACAGTATGTTGGCCCTTGTACTTAGTGTGGCCTAAATCCAACAAAGAAAGTAATGGCCATAAGCAAAGGTATGTATCTTGTAGAAATGTAAACATTTACTTTTACATAGTCAGATTGAAAAAAGATACAAGTCATTCTAGTTCACACAATAGAAAACAAATAAACAAATAATATAAATTAATAGAACACCTCCATTTACTGAATCGTATACCCACTGTTGATCCAACAGGCAAAAAAATCTATAACGCATGATCCAATTGGCAATCGGGGGAAGAAATGAATTCCTTCCTGATGTCCCAAGAGGCAAACAGATATTCCTTTGTTCAACAAAGCGCGTTGGGACCCCTTGGGGTAAAAGGACCACGCTATACTGCAGATAGACACCAGCAGCAAAAAGCGCCCTGAGGCGATTCAGTTCGAATAGGTAGCGCTATACAAGTCACTCATTCATTCACTCAACAATCACTGGTGTTATTACTTATATATGTTAATATCCAGTTATATATTCAGTTATTTTTTGTGCATTTAACACAGTGACATCCATATATCCAAACAAAAACAGTTTTCTTAGTTTTGAATGAAGTGGGGGTGGTTAGAAACTCTTATCAGGTTTTTTTTTTTTTTTAATCATGTAGTCTTTATTTATAAAAATATTTTCTTTTACAAGCACATTCATATATCACATTTGCCTCATATTCTGCTTTTCTATTCATAATGCACTACTTCCTATTCCATTACATAGTTTTACATTGGGTTTTCTCCATATAAAAACAAAAGACACTATATAATTTACCACTCTATATCCTTATTATTATTTATCCTCCTATTACATTCTATTGCAAAAGACTCAGAGAGAGCTCACTTATCTCCAATGGTTCCTTCCCTTACCCTGCCACATATTTCCTCATTTTATGAATTTTCTCCTATTATTCTCATTTATCTGTTCATCTTAATAGTTATTTTCCCTGTTTAACCAAGGTTTCCATATCTTCTTAAATGTCCCCATATTTCCTCTTTTAATGTATAAAGATCTTTCTTTCCTAATTGTGTCATATACTTCTTTCATCCATTCTATGTGAGTTGATGGATTCATTGTCAGTCATTTTCTCATTATTATTTTCTGTGCCAAGAACAAACACCTTATTACTGCCATCTGCTTTCCTTTTGAAATCCCCTCCTCCCTTATACACCCCAAAATGCATATTATTGGATTTAACTCAAGGGCAGCTCCAAAAATTAGATTTTATAGTCAATAACCTCCCCCCAATATCTATATAACTTTGGGCACCTCCACATCATATGGATAAGATCCCCATTGAAATTCCCACATCATGGGCATTTAGCATCAGGTCTCTGCCCAAATAAAAATAGTTTTCGAGGGGGGTATAGTATGTTCTGTGAAGTAACAACAAATGCAATGGGGATAAAGATACCAGTGGTCCAGCATCTAATATATAACTCCACTGTTCCTCCATTATATCTCCTAGTTCTTCCACCCATATGTGGACTTCATATGTGATCAATGTAATACCTAACCTCTCTCTTCTCTGACCATTTCCATCTACTTTCCTATGATGTTCAAAACATTTAAGAAAAAAATTTGTGAAAAAGACGTGAAAAATTAAAAAGAAAAAAAAGGTAAAAAATAACATTCTCAAAGAGGGAAAACACACCAGCATTACCCCCTCCAAGAAAAAAAAATAAAACAATAAATTGTAGCTTCCCACCCCCGCTCCTTTCTATTCTTAATGGGAGAAGTTTTACATCTAATCCACTACTTGGCTTAAAATACCGCCTAAATTTCATATTCACTTAGTTCGTAATTTCCCTTCATTTTTTTACACCCACGCCAATGCTTCATTTGATGTGCTGAAGAAAAGTACTTTACCAAGAGCTGTTATACCCAGCCAAGCTGGATACAGTATGGCATGTAACTTTCAGATGTTGCAGTCTCTTTTTGATCTACACAAACCTAGTCTTCTTCTGCAATTCTGGTGAAAAATCTGGATATATTGCAATTCTAGTTCCATTGTAGATTATGTCCCTCTTTTCTCTTGCCTTTTGCGGTATAGTGTCTTTGTCCTTTTAAAAGAGCATTTTAACTGGGAAGGGCCTAGGCTGGCCTCTATAGCAAAAAATGGTGAGCAAGCCTCTATGGCAATTGTGGTGAGAAAGACTCTTTTCCAAAAATGTCTGTAAGCCATCTTTCCAGCACCACTCCGGGAGCACCACAATTCTCACGTTGTTCCTACGCAGTCTGTTTTCAATGTCCTCCATTTTGGAGGTATATATGTTAACTTTCTCACTGATTACTTTCATTTCTTGTTTCAATGGGTTTTTATCATCCTCCATCAGACTAATACTCCTTTCCAAATCTGTGGTTCTTTCCAGTATTTTTTGTGCATCATGTCTTAGAAAATGAATTTCTTCTCTTATACCCTTCAATTGATCAGACATTTCTAGCATGGTGGTTTTGCAGGAATACACTGCATGTAGTACTTATTTCAAAGAAGGCTCCTCCTCTAATAAAGCACTGACTTCAGAAAGTAACATAGATAATTTTGTTGCAGCTGACCCCCCTGCCTGAGTTTTTGTTTGCCCCCCCTTAGCTGATGTATGTGAAAATCGCTCTAGTTTTGCTGCTGCTTGGATTCCTTTCTTTTTTCCTGAATGCTGCAGCTGTGCACTTTCCTGTAGTACAGTCTCCTCCCCCCTCTTTCTTGTCATAATTCTAATTTGCACAGCTTACTCGTTTATATTTCAATAGGTGTACAGCTTTAAAGGCCGCCCCAGGGTATGTTCCTCTCAGGGGGTCTGTTCATTCATCTGCTAATCAGTCTTCTAAATGTCCCTTGCTTGTTTCACCTTAACTCCTTACAGCTTTACATTTAGTTAGTTGACCTCATAAATGCCATGTCTCTATTTCAAACAGTTTAGGAGCTTCTCACACAGCAGTTATAATATCCTCCATTAAGTTACTAAGCACAGTTGTGTACTCACAAACTCCCCGAGTTGTTGATGTAGCAAAGCCTCTTTCCATTTTGTCTCTCTCCTCTCCAGCTGTCTTTTTCCCTCACTGCCAGCACGATAGTACACAGCAGTGCTCCAGGTTGTCACAGAGAGGTGGCCACACATGTCTTCTCAGACAGGGTACTGCAATGGATGCACAGCTGTGCACTGCGGCGTCTAATGCAGCCACAAAGGAAACAACGCCTACGTATCCTCGGGTGGTTTAGTGGAATAGAAGCAGCGGTGTGCTCTCACTACACCGCACATCTTTAACGCCGCTCAGCGGTCCTCGCTTCTACCTCAATCAGCTCTCCATGCCGCCACCGTGGCTGGACACAGGATATCTGGAGTGGGAGCAGGGGAGCAGCTACCCATGTCCTTTCACATCCTCACCCAACCCCCCCCCCCCCCCCCAAGAAACTTCTCTGTTTTCTTGTCAGGTTTTTAATTGGCATCTTGGAAGTGGAGAAATTCACCCCAATTTCCAGTGCTGCTGACAACACTTTTATAAGTCAAAAAGGGAACATCTGCAACAGGAGCACAAACAACAATAACAATTTTGTATGCGTTGTAGCCTTCACTCTCTCTACTAAAAAAAAGCCTTTTTAAATCAGCCTGTGTTTCTGTTGAAGTCCCCCCCCCCCCCAAAATCCTGTCTCGTAAAAGATCATCAGGAGTCAGGACAAAGGACAAGTAAATATAAATCACTCTAACAGGTCCCCAGTTAGCATGTCAAAAATGGCAGATGTTCTTAGTATATATATATATAGAGAGAGAGAGAGAGGGAGAGAGAGAGAGAGAGAGGATAAAATAAGAATTGAGCATGTCACTATTTTTCTAGGTAAATATACAGTATATACAAGGGGTGGTCAAGTCAAACCGGGAGTTTATACAGTATAATAAAAGAACTAATTTCAAGGCAAGAAAAAAATGCATTTATTTTTCAATATACTCCCCTGCTACATTTATACACCCTTCAGACCTTCCTTCTCTGAGCTGGCCACTAAGCTGTTGGCTAATTACCAGCTCCTATTTCTCCACAGTGACTCACCTGTTGATGATATCCTGCATCGTCAGTCCTGCCTACTTAAGCCGTCCAGCCAAGATGATCTCTGTCTTCGCCCTGATCGCATTTCTAGAGATACTCTCCTGTGTTCCTGTTAAAGACTTGCTTGGCTGACATTCCTTCTCGCTCCAGATCCTGCTTGCTGTTCTACTACGCTCATCTCTGGCTCCCTGACGTTTTGGCTTGTCTGACTATCCGTTCCGGTTCCTGAACTCTGGCTATGTTTTGACTACGTTTACTTCTGTCTCAGTCTAATTCATGGTTTCTGACAGTAGGCGGAAGCCATTAAGTCAGAAGATGCAGTCAATCCACTTGTTGGTAATATTTTTTCCAGATTGGATAAGCAGGATCACCGCATGGATCAGTTTACCACGGTGTTACAAATTATTCTGAGTCGCACGGCTCACCTGGAATCCAACTGTGGCTGCTCTGGTACAACCTGTGTTGCAGACCGTCCCTGCTGCTGCTCCAGTCACTGTGCAGGCACCCGCCTTAAGTATTACCACTATAAAGCCCCATACACACGGTCGGACAATCCGCGGACCAGGTCCGTCGGACCATGTCCGTCATACTTTGTCCGATGTTGGTTTTGCGTACACACGGTCGGACAAAGTTGTCGGAAAATCCGATCATTCTGAACGTGGTGACGTTTGTTGCCTACGACGGGACTACGTAGAGGCTAGTAGCCAATAGCTTTGGTCTTGTAATGTGATCTGAGCATGCGTAGCACTTTGTCCGGTCGGACAACCGTACACACGATCGGATTTGGTGTGATCGGACCGTGTTGACGGCAAATCTTTCCAGCAGGAGATAAGACTTTGTCCATCGGACAATCCGACGTACACTGTCCGATGGTGCATACACACGGTCTGATTTTTCAACAACATTGTCCGATCGGACAGAATCCATGAAAAAGTCCGACCGTGTGTATGGGGCTTAAGATGTATGTCTGGTTCCGCTCAGCTTCCCCAGCGATTTGGGGGCAATCCAGTCCAATGCAGAGGGTTTCTTAACCAGGTTGAGATATACTTTGAGATGCTGCCTCAGGTGTTTCCCATGGACAGAAGCAAAGTAGGTTTTGTGATATCTTTACTTTCTGAGAGAGCCTTGGCCTGGGCAAATCCTCTATGGGAGACGCAAAAACCTGTTGTCTTGAGTTACCCTGAGTTTGCGGCTTCCTTTAAAAGGGTATTTGACGTTCCCGCATGCTCCACTTCTGCTGCCAAGTGCCTCATGTCCGTCAAACAGAGTATGAGAACTGTTGCGATTACGCCATTGAATTCCGTACTCTGCCAGCAGAGGTTGCATGGAACAACGAGGCCCTCGTGGCTGCTTTTTTGCATGGTCTCTTGGATACCATCAAGGATGAGATAGCAGCCCGAGATAAACCCACTGAACTGGAGAAGTTGATCATTCTCATTGACTCCAGACTCTTTTAAGGAGCACTTGCAGTAGCCTCCTGCATATTTGTCTCCAAGCTTTGCAGTCCCACCCTTGCCTCCCTCACCTCCCATGCCTCCTGGTACCGAGTCGTTCAGTGAAGGTGAACCCATGCACTTGGGCTTCACATGTCTCTCTGTGGATGAAAGAACCATTAGGAGGAGGGAGAGATTGTGCCTTTATTGTGGCCAGGCAGGTCACTTTTTGAAGTCTTGTCCTACCCGTCCAGGGAACGCCTGAACCTTGAGGTCCTGTCATGGACAGACTTCAGGTGGCATTGTTCATCCCCAGTTATCCAGAAGGATAAGCCCCTGGTTTCGGTCACCCTTTCTTGGGCTGATTTGGCTGTCAAGATACAGGCTCTAATCGATTCTGGGGCTGCAGGCCTGTTCATTGATGCTGCCTTTGCATTGATTCTGTATTCTGCTGCAGCTGCGTGACACTCCACTTGCAATTGAGGCTCTTGATGGGAGACCTCTACAGCCTGCACATGTGACTCTTGAGACTGTTCCGTTGTCCATGGCCGTAGGGGCTCTTCTCCATGAGATGATCCAATTCCAAGTTATTTCCTCACCTAAGTTTCCGCTGGTTATCTTTGGTTACAGAGGCACAACCCCTCTTTGGCTCTGTGCTGAGGTTCTCTCCTGGTCACCACAATGCAGTAAGACATGCTTTCAGAAG
Organism: Lithobates sylvaticus; assembly: GCA_028564925.1. Classification (NCBI taxonomy): domain Eukaryota; kingdom Metazoa; phylum Chordata; class Amphibia; order Anura; family Ranidae; genus Lithobates; species Lithobates sylvaticus. The sequence continues at coordinate 10,314 of JAQSEC010000620.1, forward strand.
GTAGCCAAGGTCCTGTGCACTTCTTCTCTCTCCTCCATGATGGAGGAGTACTGCGATTTTAGCGATGTCTTTGACAAAGGTCAAGCCAGTAGTTTGCCTCCACACTGGTCGTATGATTGCGCAATTGACCTTCAACCTGGTGCCATACCCCCTCGTGGCCGGGTTTACACTTTGTCGGTCTTGGAGGATACGGCCATGGAGGAGTATGTTGCAGATGCACTTTCTCAAGGTTTCATCCGCAAATCCTCGTCCATGGCTGTTTTTTCGATGGACCCAGAGAAACTTTCAGCAGTCCTACAGATGCCCCGACCCGTGGGTTTACGTCCTCTGAAGTGTTTTCTTGGCTTTGCCAACTATTATCATAAGTTTATTCATAACTTCTGGTCTCTGATAAAGCCCCTAACTGATATGACCATAAAGGACGGTAACCCACAGAGTTGGTCTCCGGAGTCCATTAAGGCTTTTGAGAGTCCCAAGGCTGCCTTTGTTTCTGCTGCTGTGTTGGCACATCCTGATGAATGAATGAATGAGTGACTTGTATAGTGCTACCTATGCAAACTGAATCGCCTCAGGGTGCTTTTTGCTGCTGGTGTCCATCTGCGGTATAGCGTGGTCCTTTTGCCCCATGGGGTCCCGACATGCTTACAAACACATATTTGGCCAATTTTTCGACAGGATCTAATTAACCTACCAGCATATCTTTGGAGTGTGGGCGGAAACCGGAGGAAACCCACACAGGCAAAGGGAGAACATGCAAACTCCAGGCAGATGGTGTCGTGGTCAGGATTTGAACCAGCAACCCTATTGCTGCTAGGTGAAAGTGCTAACCACTACACCACTGTGCTGCCCATACGTTACCTTTTATCCTTGAGGTTGATGCTTCTGAGACTGGAGTTGGCGCCCTTTTGTCTCAACGTCCTACCTCTGAGAGCGCTATGCATCCTTGTGGCTACTTTTTCAAGAAATTGTCACCTGTGGAGTGCAATTATGTGATTGGTGACAGAGAGCTGATAGCGATCATTTTAGCCCTGAAAGAATGGAGACATCTCCTCGAAGGTACCACTGTGCCGGTTCTCATTCTTACTGACCATAAGAATCTCACATTCTTGTCTGAGGCTAAAGGCCTCTCTCCCAGAAGGGCGCAATAGGCTCTTTTCTTGTCTAGTTTCAATTACATTGTCACAGAATGTAAGGGCTGGCGCTTTGTCACAACAATTTTCCTCCACTTCCAAGATGGAAGTTCCAGTTCCTGTGATTCCTCCTGATCCTATTCTGGCTATGGTTCGTACCAGTCTCACTTCTCCTTTGGCTGACAAAATTCTTGCTGCTCGGGTTCAGGCACCTCCTGAGAAACCTTGTGACCTTTGCTTTGTCCCAGAGAGTCTCTGTACTGCTGAGCTCCAGACTTACCATTCTCCCAAGGCTGCTGGCCACCCTGGGAATAATCAACTCTTTTGGGCCATTTCCCAACAATCTGGTGGCCTAGTCTACGTGCTGATGTAACCGTCTTTGTAGCTGCCTGTTCCGTGTGTGCTCAGAGTAAGACTCCACAAGACCTTCCAGTGGGTCTCCTACAACTTATACCCAATGGAGAGAGGTCCTGGACCCACCTGTCTATGGATTTCATTGTGGAGTTACCCAACTCCCAGAGCAACACAACAGTTATCCTAATGGTGGTTGACTGGTTCTCAAAAATGTCCCATTGTATTCCACTTAAGAAGTTGCCCACTTCTAAGGAACTGGCTTCCATTTTTGCTTGGGAGATCTTTCGCTTACATGGGCTACCCAAGGTGATTGTCTCAGACAGGGGTAGTGAGTTTGTATCCCGGTCCTGCAAGCCTTTTGTGCACAGTTGGGAATTCAGCTTGCTTTCTCTTCTGCATATCACCCCCAGTCTAATGGGGCCGCAGAACGAGCCAGTCAGTCCTTGGAGCAATTCCTACATTGCTATATTTCTGACCATCATAACAACTGGTCATACCTCTTACCGTGGGCAGAGCTTGCTCACAATAGTGCCTTGAATTCTGCTTCACGATTGTCCCCGTTTATGGCAAACTATGATTTCCAACCCTCCATGTTGCCTGACTCATTTGTTCTGCAGAGTAAGTCCAGGGGGCTTTGCGACATGCTAATGATAGGTACAGACTCCATGCTGAGCACAGACGCCTGCCTGTGCCTTCCTACCAGGTTGGGGACAGGGTCTGGCTGTCATCTCGCAACCTCCTCCCTCTCTGAAGTTTGCACCTCTGTTTATTGGGCCTTTCCGTATTCTTTGCAGGATTAACTCAAATGTATTTCATGTCTCCTTATTAAAACCTTTGATTTGAAACCGCTTTACCACCTCAGTGCCTCATCCTCATCCTGTACAGGTTGAGAACCATGAGGAGTATGAAGTACAGTCCATTGTTGACTCCCGTAGCTTCCATGGGCGCATACAGTACCTGGTGCATTGGAAAGAGTGCGGTCCGGAAGAAAGCTCTTGGGTCTCATCCTCGGACGTACATGCCCCTGTCCTCCTCCATGATTTCCATAGATGTTTTTCCCTCAAGCCTGGTGGTCCTCCGAGGGGGAGGGGTCATTAAGGAGGGGGTACTGTCAGGGCTGGGCTCAGCCCTTCCTTCTCTGAGCTGGCCACTCAACTCTTCATTCTCTGAGCTGGCCGCTAAGCTGTCAGCTAATTGCCAGCTCCTATCTCTCCACAGTGACTCACCTGTTGATGATATCCTGCTCGTCAGTCCTGCTACTTAAGCCGTCCAGCCCAGATGATCTCTGCCTTTGCCATGGTCGCATCTCTAGAGACGCTCTCCTGTTTTCCTGTTAAAGACTAGCTTGGCTGACATTCCTTCTGGCTCCAGATCCTGCATGCTGTTCTAATATGCTCATCTCTGACTCCCTGATGTTTTGGCTTGTCTGACTATCCGTTCCGGTTCCTTAACTCTGGCTATGTTTTTACTACGGTTACTCTGTTTACCTTTTTTTATTATTATTATACAAGTGAGATTTAACTGTACTTCTGTCTCAATCTGATTCATGGTTTCTGACACTTATCCCAGCATTTAACTAATTAATGGCTTGTGTAGGGAAGAGGGTGATGCTGGAGTGGGGGGGGGGGAGGAGGGAGGATGTATGGGGGAGATGTGAGGAGGAGGGAGAGGGAAGGAGAATAATTTGATTTGGGTGGGGGGGTTTCTTTTTTGGGATAGTGTGGTTGTAAATATGCAAGTCAACTGTATCTGGAAAGTATGTATATGTAATGTGTATTTTGTATTTGTCTTTTGAAAGGAAAATAAATAAAGTATTGAATTTGAAAAAAAAAATATGGCTGGAAAGCTTTGGCATAGAAAGATTTGTCAGTACACCTGAACCATTCTAGGACAGCCTACTTCACTTCGTAATCTCTGGGTCCTCCTCCGGTCCCAGCCCAGATCTGTCAGGATGGAGAGCAGATATACATGTCATTTACTGGCTCCTTCCTTTTCCGAATGCACAGAGGCAGTAATCACTGCCTCTGTGCATTCATAACTGAGCATCATAAAATGTGTTTATGATATCTCAGTTTCTGAATGGAGAGGAGAATCTGTCTCTTGTCCATTTATCTCCAGTGCAGCTGAGGCTGCAGAGAAAGGGACTGGGGAATCTCTGTCCTCAGTCCCTTTCCCTGTCCCAAAGGGGAGATATCAGGGGTCTGTTTAGACCTCTGTTCCATTACCAAAGCCCCCCCCCCCCCAACAGTAGCTGATAAATAAAAAGAAATAAAAAGAAAAAAAAGAGGGAATAATAAACAATTAAAGGTTAAATTGTAAAAAAATAACAAAAAATAAAATAAAAAAA
>JAQSEC010003194.1:0-44925 GCA_028564925.1 Lithobates sylvaticus
CGAGTGGAGATGAGGGCCTACCACTTCGAGATTGGTCCTATAAAATTCCGAAGGAAGACCGTCCGGCCCCGGCGTCTTACCCGCCTGCATAGATTTAATGGCTTTCTGCACTTCTAGTAGCGTAATGGGAGACTCCAGGCTCTGAGCTGCTTCAGCAGTCAGGGTCGGGAAGTCGATAGTGGCCAGAAATGCGGTCAGCTCTTCCAGAGAGAACCGAGCCTTAGAGGCGTACAGGTTGGTATAATATTGTTCAAACCTGGCATTGATATCTGCTGGGTCAGATAGCAAGGTGCCATCATCCGCTCGTACATTTGCTATACATGGGCTCCCCGTCTGTTCCTTTGCTAGCCAAGCCAAAAGTCTACCGGGACGTTCCCCCTGCTCAAATATACGATGGGTCTGAGACCGTAAAAAACGACGGCACGAGTCAACCCGAATTAGAGCTAGTTCTCTGTAGGCTGCAAGCATATCAGTATGTGTGGTCGGGTCTGGGGAATTGGTGTACTTATCTTCCAGCCTTAATGCCTTGAGCTCGGCCTTGGACAACTCGAGTTTCGCCTCTTTCCTAATTTTTGATATGTTGTATTGGTATCTGCCCCTAGCGTATGCCTTAAATGCATCCCAGACCGAGGCCTGAGATGCGCTATTTACATTGTGGGTCCAGTATTCTCCCAGTTCCGACTGCATCAATGGTTCCAGTTTCTCATCAGTAATCCAGTATCTAGACAGTCTCCACAACCCAACTCCTGCCACCGTATCAGTCGCTAACATCACCATCATGGGGGCGTGATCCGAAATACCCCGTGAGAGGATGGAAACCGCAGACACTCTGCTCAGCAGGGAATCACTAACATAAATAAGATCAATACGGGACATGGTGGCATATGTAGCCGAATGGCACGTATAGTGTCTTGCGTCTGGGTGTTTCCATCTCCACACGTCATGTAGACCGAATATTTCCACCCATTTGGCCAAGCCTGGGTCTGTCACATGGGTCGTTTGTCCCTGACTAAGTCGGTCTGCTCTAGGGTCAGGGGTCATATTAAAATCTCCTGCTAAGATGACGTTAGTCGCGGGGGATTTGGCCAGTACAGTGAGGATCCTATATAACACATTTATATTTGCCGGAGGAGGGATATAAAGGCCTACAATAACCATTTCTATCCGGTCACACATTGCATGTATAATTACATATTGACCCTCCGGGTCTAGGTGTAGGTCTATCAACGTAAATGGGAGTGTCTTATGTACCAGTACACTAACCCCTCGAGAGTGGGAGGAGAAAGTGGAATAGTAGTAGGACCCTACCCATGCCCTTTTCAGCGACAGTACTTTAGAACCCAGGAGGTGTGTCTCCTGGAGGATGCATATGTGCGGGAGATGTCTCTTTAAGTATGCAAAGACCAAGGATCTCTTGATTTTGGAGTTCATCCCCCGCACATTCCAAGATATTAGTCTAATAGGAGCCATGGTATTAGCAGTATAAATAAAATAAACCTGAGCCCCCCTCCCCGCCTGTCTTGTCCCAGTAGTCCTGCAAGAAACAAACACAATATATGCATATTCCCAAGTGCCTTAAGAGCAGTAGATAATGACATGTACCATTTCTGAACATTGATAATACCAAAACCAACATTCCCCCCTTCCCCACGCTACCTCCCAAACTCAGGTGCGTATAGAAATCCCCAAAATGAAAAAAGACCATTGGCCTCTTGGAGGCAGTGCACCAAAACAGCCCCTAGGGGGCAAAGTGGAAAGGCACCGGTGAGTTTGTCAACAGCCGCACTGTCCTATGAATGCCTGATAAAAAAAAAAAGAATAAAAAATAAAAAACAGGTCAGAGAAAAAAGAATATTGTCCTCCCTGCGAAGAGGTATTCACCCGGGTAATGAGGAAACCCCGGGGGCACAATTCTTGAACTATTGTTGAAGCCAAACATTGGCGTAACTGTCCCCACACAGTCAGGTGCAGAAGAGTACAGGTGAGACGTAAAATGTATGTGTATATAGCAAGGAAAGGTCTCCGACAAGAGAGGATCACCCATCCATCCCAGTCGAATGAGCCCAACTTGTGGGTGTGCAGGGATCCTGTGGACCGGCGGGTAAACAGCCAGACAGTGACCGCGGATCCATGCCAGTGTGGAGGAGGGAAAAAACAGGGGTGAGACATGTCTGGCATAGGGTCAGGGGCTAACGGCCAGACCAGGACATGTCAGTAAAGCATTTGGTATGATAGAAAGTTAGTGTAGGATTAGCTCACCCAACCTGGTTGTAGAAGCAGTGAACAGGGGGCTCCTCTATGAAGTCCAGAGATCATCTGCGGGGGAGTGAGTCCAGCCAGTTAGAGGCATCTTCAGGTGATGTAAAAAACTTCAGCGCTTCTCCATCTTGTACTCTGAGGCGGGCTGGAAAGAGCATGCTGTACTTCAGGCCTTTTTGGCGGAGGGCAAGCTTCACCTGATCTAACGACTTCCTCATCTTCTGGGTCTCAACTGAGAAATCAGGAAAGATCATGAGGCGTGCTCCATCCAGTCTCAGGGCGTCAATTTTTCTGCTCTCCCTCAGCACAGTATCCCTGTCTCTATAGTTCAAGAGCCTGAGGATGAGTGTTCGCGGGGGGGCTCCGGGAGGGCCGCGGGTGGCCGGCATTCTGTGAGCCCACTCGACAGTAAAGAATGGCGAAAAAGTCACTTGGGGGAGCAGTTGTTGGAGGAGCCGCTCCACATACGCAACTGGATTGTGATCTTCCGCGCCCTCCGGTAGACCGATGATGCGGAGATTGTTCCGCCTGTTGCGGTTTTCGCGTCCTTGGTACTCGAGAGCCCGGACCTTAGTGGTAAGGGAGCGAAGAGGAGTGGAATGGTCCTGGAGCACATCTTCAGCGTCCCCCACCCGCTGCTTGGCTTCCGTCAGGCGCGACCTGAACTTGTCCATGTCTTTACGGATTAACCCCATCTCCATTTGCATGGCATCAATCTTACCCGTTAGGGTTGTTTGGCAGGTGTTGATGGCCTGCATCAGGGCGGTTAAGTTGTCCTGGTCCTGTATGGCGAGGACAGCTTTGTCCATTTGCAACGCCATGTTGGATCTGGAGCCGGCCGCAGACTCCGCACCACGAGGTTGGTGTTGTTGCTTAGGGGCTTTCGGAGGTGCCACCGATCTTCTCCTGTATGGCATACCAGTGTAGGGAATCTCAGGCAGGGCATAGATGGCTTCAAACAGGCTTCTGTCCACAGGGAAGCAGGATTATATCAGGCAGGGTAGCGGAGCTCCCACACTAAGCGTCCACTCTGGTCGCCATCTTGGACACGCCCCCATTATACAGTTATTTTTATTTGTATAACATCAGTGGCATGTGTTGTTATTTGTATAGAATCCATAAAGTCGTAAATAGTACATAGGTTTGTATTGCTGTCTTGTAGTCCAACATTCCTATTCTAGCAGTACTCTATGCACACAGAAGTAGCGGTGATACACTGGACAGGTGGAGAGGGCAAGGGCTCTGCAATGTAAATGCATCAGAGACCATGGTGATGTCTGTACATGTAACATCAAGAGTTTATTAGAGACAAGCCAACTGTTCCAGTAAAAGTACCCCATGTGTAGGAGAGTGACCTGTATTTCATACCTAACATAGCCCAGAAGAACTTACCCTGGTGTAGGCCTCTCATTTGACCCTTGCTTAGCACCCAACAAGGAGGGGAACATAGAGGACCTGACTTCCACAATACGCTCCCCTACCCTACCTACATGCTTCACGGGCCAACTTCATTGGGTGGCTGCGTGTCTTTTTTAGAGGAAGGAAGCAGAAGAGGAAAAGCACCACTAAGTGTAGTAGGACAGGAAAGTTTTATTATACCTCTAGCCAGGGCTACTTACATAGATGAGTTAAAATCAGGCTCATCAATTGTAAAGGTCTGGGACGCCATAGGAAGTGTCTGCATGTAATGTTCTGGGGGATGCCATGGAGGCCCAGAAGATGAAGAGAAAGTCACTGTAGTGTCACTCCTTCTTTGGTGGACCGCAGCATGAACCGCAGTGCAGCATGAGGCGGCGTTGGGCGTGTTTAAGTCAATGCTAGAGTCACCAGTCAAGACTTTGTATATCATTAAGATACCCCTTTTAAGTTATGTCCTCTCCAGAGAGAATATGTTTGTAACAGTTTCTCTGAGGTCCTCCAGTCCCTTTATTAGCTTTGATGCCCTTCTCTGGACTCTTCCCAGTTCCAGCACATTCTACCTGAGGACTGGTGATGAGAACTGGATGGCATACTCAAAATGTGGCAGTACCAGAGTTTGTAAAGTGGTAGAATTATTTTTTTTTTTTATTTGCGAGTAAATACCCTTTTTAATGCATGCCAATGGTTTGCTGGTCTTGCTTGCTGCAGCTTGGTATCGGTTGTTTATCTGTGTGTTGGTGCTGCTAGGGAGAACTGAGAATTCTGTAAAGAGGCTGTTTGCCTTGTTCTTTTTGTTTACTTTTGTCATTGGCACATGTCTCCGCATGGCAGTTTCCAACCTCTTTGTTTGACAATAGCTACCAGTAGGCAAAATTAAATAAAATAGACTTCAATTGGGTGCACTAAAAAGTTCACAACCTTTCAGCCGAATTTGCTAAATTGTCTGCTAACTGAACACAGGGGATTCTCTCATTCCTAGTGCTAAACTGTGTGCTTCTACTATCAGCATTAGATTGATCAGAGAGCATCAGCAGACAGGAGAGAATTATGAAAAATATATTCTGCTAGCAGTTTGCAAGTTTTGCACTTAAAAGAATATCTGCCTCTTGGATTAAATAATATGCAAAAGCAGTTATTAGACATTTTAAAACATTTTTGTGAATGCGCTAGATTTTTGTGTCACTGTAGCCAATGGGGTTGATTTACTAAAACTGGAGAGTGCAAAATCTGGTGCAGCTGTTGCATAGTAGCCAGCTTCTAACTTCAGCTTCGTTCAATTAAAGGATAAGCTCACCTTTGGGAATTTGTTATATGTTCCACCCATTTTTAACATGTTCCCAATGCTGCAGCTTGCTGCAAATTTTTGAAATCAAAACGGCCGTGTGGGGCTCCACCCACGTGGCTGCATAAATCATTTCACACAGATCTGTGTGTGAATGTACTACAAGCCCTGACATCCTTTGCGGCTGTCGGCCTGTAGTTCTCAATGAACTACTACGGTACTGTGGTGCACTGTGGTAGTTCATTGATACTTCCTGTCCGTGTATCTACTTCTCTATACGGGATGTACAGACACACATATACACAAAGATCTGCAGGAGACCTTCATGGCACCAGCGATCTACCGATCGCTATTGCAATGCTTTACAAGCTCCCAAAAAATGTATAAATGCACACCTTTTACCTGCAAAAAATGTGCATTTATTTTTTTAACGTGAACTTATCCTTTTAAGCTTTGAAAAAAACCTGGAAGCAGATTGGTTTCAATGCAGAGCTGCACCAGATGTTGCACCCTCCAGTTGTAGTATATAAACCTTAATGTTTTCATAGCTGTATTTTTTGGGTAGGAGGACAGTAGAACACAACCAAAACAGAGTGAGCATCAGTGGTAGATGGACCTTCAAAAATATTTCTGTTATGAAGATCTGTAGATTTTTTCCAGGTAGCACAATTGGCAATATGCTGAATTGTGGTGGCAGTGGTGAACTAACACAGCCGCAATGTACAAGTACAATGAGTCTATTTCTTGTTTAATAATAAATAATGTAAAGGAAAGGATAAGGTGCTAACACAAATCAGCACAAAAAACAATTATTCATAAAAAGTGAAACACAAATATAAACAAAATAATAAAAAAAAGTCCACAAACATGCAATATGATTTCACCACCATGCATTTCGATCCTCTATGTGCTAATAAATGATCTTTCAAAATCAAGCCCCCGTGAATCACCAACCCATGAGAAAGAAAAGTGCGCACTCACTATCAATCCAGTGCCTTTAAATTGATGGTGAGAATGCGCACTTTTCACACTGGTTGGTGCTTTATGGTGGCACGATTGGAAGATCATTTTTTGGCACACAGAAGATCTTTTTTTATTATTTTGTTTATACTTGTGTTTAACTTTTTATGAATTCTTGTTTTTTGTGCTGATTTTTGTTAGCGCCTTATTCTTTACTTTATATTGCTTATATATTGAATTATATAATTTGCACTTTAAAGGGGGCAGCTTCACTGGTTTGAAACTAAGGGTACAAGCAGGTGCCTTTTATTTATGCTAAACTATTTGTTAATTAGGAGTAGGGATGGGCCCGGTGTTCGATTCGAACCCATGTTCGAATCGAGCACCGGGCGTTCGCTCGCTCGGCGAGCCCAGAACTATTGGTGCCTGCTCGCATCAAATTCATGTGATGCGAGCGGCCCCGCAATGCATTGTGCTAGTCGCAGTGCAATGCTGGCTGATGATTGGCCAAGCTTGCACTGTGACCCCGCATGCTTGGCCTATCACAGCGCCGGCAGCGAGGAGAGCCATAAATGGCTACAGGCAGGATGCCTGTAGCCAATTATAGGTCAGGGGCTTTAGTACACGCCCCACGGTATAAGAGGCGGCCTTGCATATTATGTTTCAGTCACAGTGTCAGCGTGTTGCTGACTGCTGACAAGATATGCTATATTTCTGGGGATTTGTGTGTGCGTGCTGTTAGAACAGCATTGCAGTATCATCTCTGGGGGGTCTCTATAGGTGGTCTGTGAAGGGGGGCAGGTTTCCTGTGCTTAGAACTTTCCCTGCAAAAAAGTGTAATTTTTGCAGGAAAAAAGCTATTTAAAAGCACTCGCGGCTAATGAATTGTTGGCTCCTGTAACACAGAGAACTGATAAAAAAAAAAAAAAAGCGTGGGGGTCCCCCCAGATTCAATAACCAGGCCCTTCAGGTCTGGGATGGATATTAAGGGGAGCCCCAGCCAAAAAAAAAAATGGCGTTGGGTCCCCCTCAAAATCCATACCAGACCCATTGGGAGGATGCTTTGGGGGTCTAAGACCCCTAAAGCACCTTGTCCCCATGTTGATGAGGACAAGGGCCTCTTCCCCACAACCGTGCCCGGTGGTTGTGGGGGTCTGCGGGCGGGGGGCTTATCGGAATCTGTAAGCCCCCTTTAACAAGGGGACCCCAAGATCCCAGCCCCCCCCTGTGTGAAATGGTAAGGGGGGTAATTGTACCCCTACCATTTCACCAAAAAAGTGTGAAAAATGGTAAAAATGACAGGAGACGGTCTTTGACAATTCCTTTATTAAAATCTTCTTTCTTCTTTCTTCATCCTTCGGTTTCTTCATCTTCTTCCATCTTCTTCTTCCTCCGATCTGCTTCTTCTTGCGCTGGTCTTCTCATCCGGCATCTTCTTCCGTCGGTGTCTCTTCTTGGGCCGCTCCGCGCAATGGGAGGCTCCCGCTGTGTGAGGCTCCGCTCCGTCTGACAGGTCTTTTATAATGGAGGGCACCTGGTGACCCCGCCCCTCTGACGCACGGAGACGTCATGGGGAATTCCCTATGGCTTTCCCCATGACGTCAGAGGGGGGCGGGGTCACCAGGTGCCCTCCGTTATAAAAGACCTGTCAGACAGAGCAGAGCCTCACACAGCGGGAGCCTCCCATTGCGCGGAGCGGCCAAGAAGAGACACCGACACCGATGGAAGAAGATGCCGGACGAGAAGGACGAGAAGACCAGCGCAAGAAGAAGCGGATCGGAGGAAGAAGAAGATGGAAGAAGATGACGGAAGGAGAAGATGAAGAAACCGAAGGATGAAGAAAGAAGAAAGAAGATTTTAATAAAGGATTTGTCAAAGACCGTCTCCTGTCATTTTGACAATTTTTCACAATTTTTTGGTGAAATGGTAGGGGTACTTTTGTACCCATTACCATTTCACACAGGGGGGGGGGCGGGATCTGGGGGTCCCCTTGTTAAAGGGGGCTTCCAGATTCCGATAAGCCCCCCGCCCGCAGACCCCCACAACCACCGGGTACCGTTGTGGGGAGGAGGCCCTTGTCCTCATCAACATGGGGACAAGGTGCTTTTGGGGTCTTAGACCCCGAAAGCATCCTCCCAATGTTGAGGGCATGTGGCCTGGTACGGTTCAGGCGGGAGGAGGGGCCGCTCTCGTCCCCCCCTCTTTTCCTGCGGCCTGCCAGGTTGCGTGCTCGGATAAGGGTCTGGTATGGATTTTGAGGGGGACCCCACGCCATTTTTTTTGGCTAGGGTTCCCCTTAAAATCCATCCCAGACCTCAAGGGTCTGGTATGGATTTTGAGGGGGACCCTACGCCATTTTTTTTTTGGCTGGGGTTCCCCTTAATATCCATCCCAGACCTGAAGGGCCATATGCTGGCCTGTCCTCTCCTTATGCACACTCTCTCCTGGCTGGCTCCCTGCGGCTGCCTGCATCCTTTGCCTGGCCTCTCTCTGGCTCATGGCCTACCCTGCGGGCATGCTGCCATTTCTGCCCTGCTTCATCCCCCCTCTGGGGACTGCTTGATGACCCCTGACTCTGGCCTGCCTATGGCCCCTCCTACTCTCTCATGGCCCTCGGCCTGCACATCTGCCTGCTCTCTCTGGATTCATCGCTGCCTCCTCTGATGGACCTGCTCCTGCCCTATGGCCTCCTGCCTCCTGCTCCTGGCTGGTCACAGCAGCAATCACTCTAATGGCACCCATGTATGGACCCGTTGCTCTCTTCTGAACTCTGGCATACTACTCTCTGGTGCTGCCTGATGGCTGCTGGCTCTCTGCTCTCCTGGTTCCTGCATGGTCCTCTACTACCTCCTCGCTCCTGGTTATCCCACTGGACTCTGGCTGCCGCCTCCTAGTCCCCTTCCTCCTCCTGCTCCTCTCCTCTGGTTCCTGTGACCGCCTGCCTCCTCCTGCTGTCCATTATCTTCTCCTCCTCTCGCACCGCTTGCTCCCCTGCCCCTGGTTTTGATCCATGCACTCTGGCCCTGCTGCCTCTGACCTGCCCTCCCCCGCATCCTGCTGGCCTTGCGCTGTCCTCTCTGGCTCTCTGCTCTCCCCCCTCCTCTCTGCCCCGGCACCTGGTGGCCTGGCTGGGTGCATGGCCCTGCCTCATCCTCTTCTCATGGTTCCCTGCTGCACTGGCTGCCTATCACACACTTCCTGTGACGCACTGCTCTCACTCGTCGCCCCTTTCTCATCCTACTTGCTGACTGCTCCCCTCCTGGTTCTCAGCACCTGGCCCTCACTGCTCACTTCCTGCTCCTGACTGCCGCTGGCCCTTCTATCTCCTGCCTCTCCCACTGGCTCTTCTCTTGCTGCACTCACCACTGCCCTGGTCTGCGCTATTGGCTGCTCCTGTCGCCTTCTCTTGGTTACCATATGTCTTCTGTTCTGGTTCCCTCTTGTGCCTGCTCCCACTCCTACCCTGCTGTGGCCTTCTCCTCATGTGGCGTTGTTTCATCCCCCCATGCTGGGCAATCTCTGGACTCTCTCCTCTCTGTCCGATAATTCTGGCCCCTCCTATGGTCGACTCCTGGTCTGCTGGCCCTCTCTGATGCTCTGCCTGCTAGCCTGATCTCCCCTCTCTGCTGGTTATACTCTCTGCTCACTGTCCCTTATGGCCTCTGCTGGATCTCCCTGGTGCTATGACCCTGGTTCTCTGCCTTACTGTGCCCTGCTCGGCCTGCTGTGCCTTCCTGATGCCTCTGCCCCTGGTCTCGTCTCTTTGCCTGTCTCCCCTTCCTGCCTTTCTCTTCCTGCTATGCTCTACCCTGTCTCTTGGCCCGTGGTGCCCTACTGGCCTGGACCAGCTCTGGCCCCCTCTGCCTCTATAATCTATGGTTTCTCTCATCACTCGGTCCTCTCACTGAGCTGCTCTGTCAGCACCTGACTCCACTGGTTTATTGTAAATAAAAATATAATAAATAAAAATTTTTTTTTTTTTTTCCTGGTTAGCTCGCTTGCTCCTGCTCTGAATGTCCCTCTCTCTGCTGGTCATCTATGTCTCGCTGTACTCTGGTTCCTGGCTTGCCTCTGGGGTTCCTGGAGCTGCCTCTTTGCTATCTGGTTACCTCCCTCCCTCCCTCAATCCATCTCGCCCTTCTTCTCCGCTGCTCACTGGCATCTCCTCCCTCCCTATCTGGCTGCCCCGCCTGCCCCTGCATCTGCTCCTGCCCTATGTATCTGCTCTGGCCTGGCCATGACTGCACTCGCTTGTTCCTGCCTATATCTGCTGCCCCTTGCCTGGCATCTCTCTGCCCCTGCAATGCCTGATCCTACGGCCTGCCTAATGCTGCTGCCTGGCTGCACTGCTGGGGTTACTGGTTCTTCCTCTGATCTCCTGCTCCTACTGAGTCCGGCGTCTTGGTTTCTCCTGCTGGCCTCTGATACTCTACTCCCCTGGTACACCTCATATGGCTGCCCACTGCGTCTCTCCTCCATCCTCCTGGCTGCTGGACCTGGGATCTTCTGCTATGGCCCGCTGCCGGAATAGTCCTACCTACTGGGTCGCCGTATGGAAACATCTCCCCGGCCCCGCCCTCCTCCTGAATGGACTCGATCTCCCGACTACCGCCTGATCCTCGGCCCCTCCTTGGCTCTTCCTGGTTCACAACCTGCCCTGGCACCTCCTTGTCTCTCTCATTGGGCACTGGTCCCTCCTGCTTCTGGCTGCGCTGCTCCTCCTGGTCCTCTGTTGCTATGATGCTCCTTGCTGCCTCTGCCTGCCTCTCTCATGGCTGCTCCTGATCTCATCGCTTCCTTCCCTGCTCTGCCTGATGGTGATGCTGCCCCTCCTGGCTCCCCCTCTTCCTCCGCTGCCTCCTCTGCTCCTCTCTCTGTCCTGCGTCCTGGGATGCCAACTCTCACTCATCGGGAATCCCTGGTCATCTGGACTACTCGGGGCTCCCTGCTGGCTACCCCTCTATCTGATCGCACATCTGGCACCTGCTCTCTCTTACTGGCTTGCTGAGTCCTCCTCCCTCCTCATGGTTTGCCATGCTCCCTCCTATCCCATTCCTCCTCATCTGTCTGCCTCTGCCCCTATGGCCCGCCTCCCTTCTGGTTCTGACTATGGCTTCTCCTTGCCCCCATATCTCTGCTTGTGGTTCTCTCTTCCTCTCTGCCTGACTCATCTCTGGTGGCCCTCTCCTGGCCTGGTTACCTACTATGCCGCCTCTTCCGGGTCTGGATGCCTGGGAATGGTATCTCGGCGACTGCTCGGAAGCCCCGGACTGGCGCGTTACCTGCTCTGCTCCGCTCTAGGCTACCCTCGGCTCTGGTAGCTCCTGGCCCTTCCCCCCTTGTTTCAACACTGCTCTGCCTCGGTGCACCGCGCCTGGTCATGCTTGCTGGCCCTCCTGCCCTCTCCTTGCTATCCCTGCCTTAATGCTTCGGCATCCTCCCTAGCTGGCTGCCTGGACTCCCTGTAACCAACCGGTTCCTTCTGGACATTCTCGGCCCCGGCTTCCTCTCTGGTTTATTGGCTTCCAATCTTCTGGATGGCGGGTTGCTCCTGTATCTGAATGGCATCCTGACCGGACCATCTAATCTGCCGCTCGATACTCACTCACGGGTGGCAGCTCAGGCCCTCGCCTGCAGAAAGCGCACTGGGACGGCGGATCTTCATGCAGGTATAGCCCCTCCGGCGGCCCCGCTGGTTGCACTGTCATTCCGGTCATCCAACCCTAGCTGATCCACGGACCACTCCGATCTGCAACTCTCTGCCCTCCTCTGCTCCTCTCTCCCTGGCGCCCATGCTGCTTCTCCTATCTGGCCCGAAGCAATGCTGGCTGATACCCGCTGACACTTTGAGAGATCAGCTAGGGATGCCGCCTGGCAGGATGCTTTGGGTTAATGCACGCGCCAAACAATGCTCTAACTCGGTTTTCGAGTCGCCGCGCCGCCCCCGCCACTCTTGAACCCTCTGCAATCTCCCTGGGCGCATGCATCTTCCATCTACACCTCGCTGGTCCGGATCTGTCGTATCCTGCTCCCGGATCTCTCCCTATTCTCCTCTCTCTTTCTGGGGCGGCCTCTGCTCTACTATCTCTCCTGTATCCCCTCCTCTGTCTCCTGCTGTGCCCTATGCTGCTCCCCTCTGCCTGCCTCCTATCATTAACACCCCCCCTCTGCTGTCCTGGTATCCTATGCTGGTTTGGTCCTCTCTGGCCTGGCTGCCTTAACTGCCTGACTGGAAACGCCATGCTCCCTCTCTCCCTGGGCCTACCCTTCCCCACTGCTCCCACCGGGCCTGCATGCTAATGCCCTCTACGACTCGGCACCACTGCTCTGATGCTACCTCCTCGTCACGCCCTCCTGGGGGCCTCCTGGTTCTTCTTCTCACTGGTCCTCATCTCTATCATGATTTCCACTGCTGGCTCTGGCGCACTGGCCTCTGCACTCATGGCCCATGCCCCTGCTTAACCCCTCCCGTGGTTTCCAAGGCCTATATGCTCTGCTACATGCCCTCTGCATGATCTGCCTCCTGGCTTGCTCCTGGCCTACCTCCGGACTGTGCTACTTAACTGCCTCTCCTCATGGTCAACTCCTTCTGCCTGCTTCTTCTGGGCCTCCAAACCCCTCCCTGCCCCTGCTCTCTGGCATCCCTTCTGTGTGGCCTTCTGCCCTGGCCTGGTTCTCTCTGTCCATTCCTGACCTGGGCCCTCGCTATGGCTGGCCCTGCTATCCCTGCTACTCCTGGCTCTACCCCTGACTGGTCTCCTCTCCTGGTCTGCCTGGCCTCTGCTGCTGTGTGCCTTCGCCTCCCTGGTTTTGCTCTCCTGCTACTCCTGGTTTTCTCTCTCTCTGGTGACCTTCCTGGCACCCGATGGCCCGCACTCTGCCCTCCTCCTCGCTTGGATCATTCAACCATCTTGGTTCTCCCCTGGGTCCTCCTCGCTCTCGCTCTGCACTGGATCCAATTAGGCTCCTGCCGGCGCTCGCATACCTGGGGCGGGTTCAGGGGGGTCCTATGTTAGGCCCTCGATCTGCTCTCTCCAACCGCGGCAATCTCGAGCTGCTCCGGCCCCGGCTGGATTCTGTGCTCTAGGGCTCTAATACTGCTCACCTGGTCTCTCGACGCGCCTAACCAGCCTGGTCCCGGGGCCCCTCTGATACGGGCCACCTGGTTTCTGGCCATCCACTGCTCATCTGATCTCTGCTAGACTCACTGCTCGAATGGCCTCTCATCCATATCCTGCCTGGCCGCTAATCCCCTCCCCATCCTCTGGCCTCTGGGGGGTTCCTGGCCTGGCCATCTCTCTGTCACTCCTCTGCTCCCTGCCTGGCCCACTGCTGCTCTCCTGGGGCTGCCTCGGCTGATGCTGACGCGGGTGTCCTGCCCTCCCCCTCACTCGATCTATGCTGATGGAATCAGCTCCGCCTGGATGTCGCTCCTCTGCTACTATGCCCCACAGATCGCTGATCTCACTGCTCTCACTGTTCCTGACATGGTTTCATGCCACTCTCTCGGGTTTGGGTTAATATGGTTTTGGGCCCTGCTCATCTCGGCAGCTGGCTGGCTGCCTGCGGTATGCCGGCCTGCTTCTCTTGCCTCTCTCTGGCCTCTCTGGCCTCCTCTGTGCTTGCCACCTGCCTCCTGCTCCTGGCTGGTCTTCCTATGTCTCCTCTCTCCTGGTTCCCTGTGTCCTCTCTACTTCACTGCCCCCACTCTGCTGCTGCCTGGCTCGTGCCTGGTCTGCTGGCTCCTGTGGCCCCCCTGTTCCCCCTGCTTGCTCTGGTCCCTCTGTTGCTGCCTGGTCCCTGCTCCTGTCCCTGTCTCTGGTCCATCTCCCCTCCCTCCCGGCCTGGACTCTGTGGCTGCTCAAACTGTGGTCTACTCTCTCTTCTCTGGTTCCTATCTGCCCTCCCCTGTGACGTCCTCTCTGCCCCTCTACCATCCTCTCCCTCTGCTCTGCTGATCCCTCCGTCCTTCCTGCCGCTTGGCTTATCTCTCTGGGTTCACTGCTTCTGCCCCTATGCTCCTGTTCCACCCTGTCCCTCTGACCTGACTGGCTGGCCCTGGCAATGGCTGGTCCTGGCACTTCTCTGCTCTGCTGATGCTCCTCCTCCACCCCTGCTCCCCTCCTGTGCCTCGGCCCTATTGGTCTGCCCCTGGCATAGCCTTGCCTGTCATCCATTCCTCTGGCGCGGGCTCCTCCTCTCCCTCTATGGCCTGATGCCTGCTGGGCTGCTTTCTTCTGCTGCTCCTCCACCTGCTGGCGCCCTGTGCTGCTGCTCCTCCCCCTGCTGCTGGCCACTGCCTCTGCCTCTCCAGGCCCTCTCTCTCGCGCATGCTTCCCTGCCCCTGGCGCCCCCTGCTCATTAGCCTTCTGCCCTGCCTCATGGCCCCCTATGAGGGCCTCTGCTCGCATCCGGGCTGTCTGCTGTGGTGCCGCTCCTTCATGGTTTGGCATGAATATCTCGGCCCTCTGCCTGCGCTCCTATGGTCCAACTCCAATACTGCTGGACCCCAATTTCGACCCTCCGGCCTGCATCCCTATCATCTCCCCTCGCCTGTTCTATGCCCATGCTCACTAATGCTTCGCAGGCTTCCCCATATGCCCAGCACTGCTGATCCCACTGGTTAATCCCTCCTCTGCCCTCCGCCTCTATCCTCTGCTTGCTAGCAGCTGGGCCTGCTCCACATGCGTTACTCCCATCCTCTGGATTCCATGCCTGGTTCCACCCTCCTCTGCTGGTCTGGGGTTGCCCTCTGACCCTGGCTATGCCAGGGTCCATCTCTCTGCCCTGGTTACCTCTCTCCTCTCCACCCTGCGCCGTGCTTTAATCGGGTTACGAGCTGGTTCGCTGGGTGATCCTCCCCTGCCATCCCTGCTCCCTAACCATGGAAACCTACTGCTCTGCATGTCTGGTTTTCCCCACCTGTGGCCTATCCTCTCCTCTGGGCCACCTATCACCTGGCTCATCTCTGGTCTGAGCTGGCTTCCTCAACTGGCTCTCCTACTACTGGTTGATTCCTCCGGCCCCTAAGGCCTCTCTGCTTGCCTCTCACTCTGCAAGTGTCTTCCTGGTCCTGGTTTTCATCTGCACTGATCTCCGGCCCTCCTCGCATCACTGGCCCTGCTCCGCCTCCCTACAAGGAAATGCTTCCCCTCCTTCCGATCCGCAGGCTAGATAGACTGGTTCTGGCCCTGATAATGCCCGCCGGCGCGATCAGCCCGCGCCGACCGGCAGCACCGGCGCACAATGCACCATACCGCTACCTTCGACTGCACGACTCCCTGAGAACTAGCGTGCATCTGATGGCGCCTCCCTCCTCTCCAGCACTGCGTGCTCTCGACTCCTGTCTATGGCTGGCCTAAGATGCTCCTCGGATAGACTGCCCAGAGGGACCTGGGTTTAATCCGCTGGTTATTGAATTTGGGGGGACCCCTACGCTTTTTTTTTTTTTTTTTTTTTTATCAGTGACTTTTTTTTGGTTTATGAATGACTTTCAGTTTCAATGAATGACTGTTCTCTGTCTTACAGGAGCCGACAATACATATTTGCCGCGAGTGATTTTAAATAGCTTTTTTACTTGCAAAAATGACACTATTTGCAGAGACAGTTCTAAACACGGGAAACATGCGCCCCTTTACATGCATACTATAGACACCCCCCAGGTACGAAATTTAAAGGAATATTACACTTTTATTGTTTCAATTTAAGCATTATTAAAATCACTGCTCCTGAAAAAACTGCAGTTTTTAAAAAAAAAATTTGCATTGATACATGTCCCCTGGGGCAGGACCCAGGTCCCCAAACACTTTTTATGACATTAACATGCATATTAGCCTTTAAAATTAGCACTTTTAATTTCGAGCGTTCGCATCCATTATAACTAATAGAGTTCTAAAGCTTGCACGGACTTTAGGTCCGTTCGCGGGTTCTGGTGCGAGCCGAACGGGGGGGTGTTCGGCTCATCCCTAATTAGGAGCTACTGATGGTTTTAGTTTGTGGCAAACAGGATAAAGGTGGTCACAAATATTTTAGAGTAAACTATAACATTAACAGTGCTAAAACTTAAAATTTACATAATAATGTCCAAAATCTATGAACCAATCCATAAGTCCATCAATCAAATTCTTGTGGGCTATGAGTCCAAATTGAATCTCGTCACCACATCACGTGTGAAAACTCCCCTATGGTGATGAACTTGCCAAATGAATCAAGAAAATGTGCTTGCGTTAATCAATTCCTTATACAGGCAATGCGTTCTTCCATCTAAATATTGCTTGTAACAAGAAAGGAGTGCACACATAGCGTAATCCAGTAAAGATTTAATAATTAAAAAATCCCCCCCTTTACAGATGTGCACTTACAAATAATACATGTCCATCTCTCACCACTCGGCTATTCTTTCAAGGAGCGGTGTTCCCGGGTTGAGACGACAGCTGATCGGATGGCGTGGGTAGCTGACGCGGGCTGATGCGTTTCATCATCACTTGGTCAGAGGGAGTGGCCACACAGCACAGCTCCTTTCCTTATATACACTACGAGCGCTGGGAATTAACCCCGCCAATGCTCGTTCTCTCTCACTAGTTCCGCAACTTAAGCTACACTGCTGCATGAGATTGTGTATTTACATCACCTCTCTAAATTCTATTCCTGAATATCACTCAAGAATTATCAGTTTTCACAACACATAGATTTATTGTTTTAACACTGCTACAATGTCTAGATCAACACATACAGATCTCATTAGACATGTGAATCACAATCGGCCTTGGCAGATCGCCCGTGTGTTGCGTCATACTGTTCAAATAGTCACAAGAGATAAATCGATATGCTGGAATAATCAATCCCAACATAACTGTTTTATCATACTAAAGGTGTATATCTGATAAGCTGGTTTAATATATTAAATCGTCCATATTACCATAAACATTTTATATGTTCCTTATGTCTTTCCTTGTCTACTAGGCACATATCTTGTGTAATTGGGATAACCTTCTGAATGGCATTGTCTAAATATACCGGTCTGTAACCCTTTTCAACAAATCGTTTTTTTAAATATTTGGGCCTGTGATGAGATATCCTCATCACGGTAACAATTCCTTCTAATTCTCATGAATTGACCTTTTGGTATGTTTCTAAGACATCTTGGATGGTGACCACTGTAAATGGGTAAATAGCTATTAAGATCTGTTGGTTTAAAGTAAACTTTAGTAATTGTTGATTAACTATCATTACTGTAACATCTAAATAATTAATCTGTTCCCTACTCTATTGGCATTCTAGTTTAATATTATTATTTCGATTAAGTCCTTCAATGAATTCCATCAGGGATAATACATAAATAAAGAACAGGTCATCGATAAACCTTTTATAAAATAAGAGCTCCCCTCTCTGGTCTATGGTCAAATAAATGAATCTATCCTCCCATGCACTCATGAGGAGATTTGCTAAACTGGGTGCAAATTTAGCGCCCATTGCTACGCCTTTTTTCTGAGTGAAGAATTTACCAGCGTACCAAAAATAATTATGGGACAAACAGTAGTAATCAAAAGGCGATCCCTAAAAACATTTTTTTTGTATGTGCGGAAGGTCATTCCTTTTACTGAATGCCCAATTCAAAGCTAGCAAGGCATCATCGTGTTGTATCAGTCTGTTGCGAGATCAGGGCTGTCAGATGAGCCTGATCCCCTGCCGAACATTAACACTGTGAGAAGCTCCGTCAGCCTCAAAAGTGAAAGTAAAGTGCAGAGGAGTGTGCTGTGCTCTCTGCTTCCCCTACAGTGCAGTGGCCGGCTGAATGAGGAAGCTGGAAAGGTACAGTACTGTGCTAAGTTAGATTAGTTTTTAAATGGCTTTATTCATGTGTCTGTGCATGTGTGTCTGTGTGTATTTGTATGTCTGTATGTGTGTGCATGTGTCTGTATGTGTGTGCATTGTGTCTGTATGTATGTGTATGCATGTGTCTGTATGTGTGTGCGTGTGCATGTGTCTGTGTGTATGTTACTTTTAATCCGGACCCCCCCCCCCAATTCCTGTACCCTAGAACTGCTTTTGTAGGGCTTGTTTGTGATATCAGCCAGGACTGCTGCTCCTCTGAAAAGCAATCCATGCACAGATCGCTTTTCAGAGACATTTTACAGGTGGTGAAGAGGCATTATGTTGCCTCCTCACCACCTGTTTTAAGCCCATAAAATCCAGCATCACCAGGGCCGATCCTAGGGTCACAGATGCCTGGGTGCAGAAATATTTCTGGCGCCCCCACGTGGGCGTGGTCATCTTACAACTCCTCCCCTTTACAAATGTTTCTATGACAACGACTTCAACACAGAGATGTTCCCGTAAGAAGTCTTCGTTACCCTGGGATCCTCCCATGATCTTTTGCCAATGAATAAAATACAGGAAGAGCGTACACTAATGAGACCTGGAGGGGAGTCTCTCTGATGCACACAGAGGGGGCTTCTGTTAGAGAGTCTTAGAAAGAGCCCCCAGACATAGTACAGGAGATGGTCAGAGACTGTAGACATGATACTAGAGACAGTCAGAGACTGAAATCATAGTACAGGAGACGGTCAGAGACTGTAGACATGATACTAGAGACAGTCAGAGACTGCAATCGTAGTACAGGAGACGGTCAGGCTGCACACAATACAGGAGATGGTCAGAGAGTGCAGACATGTTACAAGAGATGGTAGTAAATAATGGGCGATCGGCCCTCTCACCTGACCCAGCGATACAGCAACAACGGTTCCTCTGATCAGGAGTCAGCTCACTCTGAATTGCCCGTGGCGACTCCGCTGGGTAGAGCCCAGATCTGGATTCCTGCAATGACTCCATTCCTTTCTCCACCAGGGATAGTGCCAGGCTGTGTGGCTTTTTCTCTCTGATGGTGTTCTCTCAGCACTGTGCTCTCCCTCTGGAGTCCTGGGTGCCCTTCCCTGAAAGCTTCCCCGGGCTCCTGGCTTCCTCTCTCCCATTCAGCTGAGCATGCTGTGTGGGCTGCAGTTTCCGTGTTAGTGGGGCTGCCAGTCCTTGGGACCACATGTCCCACAATCCTTTTCTTTGCTCCTTTGTTTTTTCTTCCCTGGCCGTTATGAAGGCGGGGAAGAAACATAGTGTGCCGCTCATTAGTACAGCAGAGCACGCAGAGGTGAGTTAGAGGGGAAATAAGAGCCCGCAGCTGCAGTGGCATCACTAGGGTTGGTGTCGTCTGGTGCAGTAAAACATGGTATCACCCCCTCCACCAACTATAGTCGTCCCTCAGTACAGACCCCACTCCATTAAGTATAGACCCCCCCTCCGTCAGTGCAGACCCTTCACTAAGTATAAATACCTCCCTCAGGACAGACCCCCCCCCATCAGTATAGACCCCCAGGACAAAACACCCCCCTTTATCAGTATAGACCCCCCCTCAGGACAAATCTTTCCCCCCCTACATTAGTACAAACCCCCCAGACAAACCACCCCCCCCCTCCATTAGTCCAGACCCCCCAGAACAAACCACCCCCCTCCAATTAGTACAGACCCCCAGAACAAATCACCCCCCTCCATTAGTACAGACCCCCAGAACAAACCCCCCCCTCCATTAGTACAGACCCCCCAGAACAAACCACCCCCTCCATTAGTACAGACCCCCAGGACAAACCACCCCCTCCATTAGTATAGACCCCCCAGGACAACCCCCCCCCCACATTAGTACAGACCCCCCCCCCCCCACATTAGTATAGCCCCCCAGGACAAACCCCCCCATTAGTATAGACCCCCTCAGGACAAACCCCCCCCCCCTACATTAGTATAAATCCCCCAGGACAAACCAGCCCGCCACCCACATTAGTATAGACCCCCAGGACAAAACCCCCCCCCACATTAGTATAGACCCCCCAGGACGAACCCCCCACATTAGTATAGACCCCCCCAGGCCAAACCACCCCCCACATTAGTATAGACCCCCCCAGGACAAACCACCCCCCCACATTAGTGTAGACCCCCCAGGACAACCCCCCCTACATTAATATAGACCCCCCAGGACAAACCCCGCCTACATTAGTATAAACCCCCCAGGACAAACCAGCCCGCCACCCACATTAGTATAGACCCCCAGGACAAACCAGCCCGCCACCAACATTAGTATAGACCCCCCCAGGACAAACCACCCCCCCCACATTAGTATAGACCCCCTCAGGACAAACCACCCCCCCACATTAGTATAGACCCCCCCAGGACAAAACCCCCCCCTACATTAATATAGACCCCCCAGGACAACCCCCCCTACATTAGTATAAACCCCCAGGACAAACCAGCCCGCCACCCACATTAGTATAGACCCCCCAGGACAAACCCCCCCCCCACATTAGTATAGACCCCCCCCAGGACAAACCACCCCCCCACATTAGTATAGACCCCCCAGGACGAACCACTCCCCACATTTTTATAGACCCCCCCAGGACAAACCAGCCCTCATACATTAGTATAGACCCCCCAGGACAACCCCCCCTACATTAATATAGACCCCCCCAGGACAAACCACCCCTACATTAATATAGACCCCCCAGGACAAACCACCCCCCACATTGGTATAGACCCCCCCAGGACAAACGAACCCCCCACATTAGTATAGACCCCCCCAGGACAAACCCACCCCCCACATTGGTATAGACCCCCCAGGACAAACCACCCCCCATACATTAGTATAGACCCCCCCAGGACAAACCCCCCCTACATTAGTATAGACCCCCCCAGGAAAAACCACCCCACATTAGTATAGACCCCCCAGGACAAACCACCCCCCCACATTGGTATAGACCCCCCCAGGACAAACCACCCCCCCCACATTAGTATAGACCCCCCCCAGGACAAACAACCCCCCCACATTAGTATAGACCCCCCCAGGACAACCCCCCCCCACATTAGTATAGACCCAACCAGGACAAACCCCCCACATTAGTATAGACCCCCCAGGACAAACCACCCCCCCCCATTAGTATAGACCCCCCCAGGACAAACCACCCCCCCACATTAGTATAGACCCCCCAGGACAAACCCCCCCCCCCACATTAGTATAGACCCCCTCAGGACAAACCCCCCCCCCCCCACATTGGTATAGACCCCCCCCCCCAGGACAAACCCCCCCCCCCCCACATTAGTATAGACCTCCCAGGACAAACCCCCCCACATTAGTATAGACCCCCCAGGACAAACCCCCCACATTAGTATAGACCCCCCAGGACAAAACCCCCCCACACATTAGTATAGACCCCCCCAGGACAAACCCCCCCCCCACATTGGTATAGACCCCCCCTAGACAAACCACCCCCCTCCACTAGGCTAATTAAAACCACCTGGGCGGCAGCTGGAGAGGACAGTGTGCAGCCGCCCTGGTGGAGAACAACAGAGCGTGTGTGATGCTGGTGCTGGTGGGCAGAAGGCGGAAGTTAAACACAGGACTCCTCCTGTGTTTAACTTCCGCCTCCTGCCCACCAGCACCAGCATCACACACGCTCGGTTCTAAAAAAGTCGGGCTCGGCCACGGAGCGCCCCACCCCCCCGTGGCGTCACTGCTGTGACAGGCGGAGAGAGCCGCGCCGCCTACGGACAAGAGGAGGAGGGAGCGGAGCACTCTGGCGCTCCAGCGCCCCCACCTCTGTGGCGCCTGGGTGCACTGCACCCCGTGCACCCCGGGACGGATCGGCCCTGAGCATCACTATACCGCAACTGTGCAATCCACACAGTTGCGGGGTAGTTGCAGTGCAGCCCATTCACCCTGGGTATACCTCCAGCTGCAGCCACAGCATGTGTACACCCCCAGCTGCTCCCTCTGCAGCTAAAAAGGGAGAAGTTGGGGGTGGTAAAAACAGCTTAACCATGTGGTTTTACTGCCCCTCCAACCTGACATGTGAACAAGCCCTTGGTTCACATCTGTGTGACTGTGGTGCGTGTAGGGCAGCCCATTAATTTCAATGGGCTTCTCTACCCACAAAAATGCAGGGAAAGAAGTCCCCAACCATTTTTTTTTAATTGCACTGCACCAAAAGCACCCCACATTTTCCAATTTGTG
Source organism: Lithobates sylvaticus (assembly GCA_028564925.1). NCBI lineage: Eukaryota > Metazoa > Chordata > Amphibia > Anura > Ranidae > Lithobates > Lithobates sylvaticus. The sequence goes on from JAQSEC010003194.1 coordinate 21,969, forward strand.
GGGAACCATTAATAATCAATGGTACCCCTAAAGAGGAGAGCATTCGTCTGTGTGTCGGGAACGAGTGCGACAAAGGCAAAAGAATTCTTGTTGGGCAGTGTCCTAGTGCTTGAACGAACACACTTAGACCGAATTTTATTGGTTCAAAGAATGCCAGGCAAAATGGTCGGCCCTCACGCATGTTCACTTCATCAAATCTGGCCCTCTTTAAAAAAAGTTTGGACACCCCTGGCCTACTTAAAAGATACAAAACATTTTTTACAACTTTTAAAAGACATTAGTATTCCAGAATACACTGATGTATTTATAACGGCCGACGTTGCATCATTGTACACTGTGATACAACACGATGATGCCCTGCTAGCTTTGAAATGGGCATTCAGTAAAAGGGATGACCTTCCACACATACAAAAAAGTTTTTAGGGATCGCCTTAGATTACAGTTTTGTTCCATAATTATTTTTGGTAAGCTGGTAAATTCTTTACTCGGAAGAAAGGCGTAGCAATGTCAGAAGAAAGGCGTAGCAATGGGTGCTAAATTTGCACCCAATTTAGCAAATATCTTCATGAGTGCATGGGAGGATAGATTAATTTATGGTCAACAGAGAGGGGAGCTCTTATTTTATAAAAGGTTTATCGATGACCTGTTCTTTATTTGGGTCGGCACTGAATTATCCCTGATGAAATTCATTGAAGGACTTAATCAAAATAATATCAAACTAGAATGCCAATAGTGTAGGGAACAGATTAACTATTTGGATGTTACAATAATGATAGTTAACCCCTTCCAGACCAGCCTCGTTTTGGATTTTAGGTGTTTACATGTTTAAAACAGTTTTTTTTGCTAGAAAATGACTTGGAACCCCCAAACATTATATTTTGTTTTTTTTCTAACACCCTAGAGAATAACATGGCAGTCATTGCAATACTTTTTTTCACACCCTATTTGCGCAGCGGTCTTACAAGCGCACCTTTTTGGAAAAAAGTCACTTTTTTGAATAAAAAAATAAGACAACAGTAAAATTAGCCCAATTTATTTTTGGATTGTGAAAGATAATGTTACGCCAAGTAAATGATTATTGATGATAATTGATACCCAACATGTCCTGCTTCAAAATTGCGGCCGCTCGTGGAATGGCGTCAAACTTTTACCCTCAAAAATCTCCATAAGCGCCATTTAGAAAATTCTACAGGTTGCATTTTTTGAGTTACAGAGGAGGTCTATAGCTAGAATTATTGCTCTCGCTCTACCGATCGCGGCGATGCATCACATGTATGGTTTGACTACCGGTTTCATATGCGGGCGCTGCTCACGTATGCGCTCGCTTCTGCGCGCGAGCTCGTCGGGACGGGGTGTTTTAAAAAAAAATGTTTTGGGGTTTTTCTTATTTATTTTACTTAATTTTATTATTTTTTACGCTGTTTTAAAAAAAAAAAAAATGGATTACTTTTATTCCTACTACAAGGAATGTAAACATCCCTTGTAATAGAAAAAAAGCATGACAGGTCCTCTTAAATATGAGATCCGGGGTCAAAAAGTCCTCAGATCTCATTTTTGGACTTAAATGCAAAAAAAAATAAAAAAAAAAAAAAAAATGACATTTGGAAATTCCCCTTTAAGTCGTATGCGCGGAAGTGACGTTTTGACGTCGCTTCCGCCCTCCTATGGTATAGAGATGAGTGGGGGCCATCTTAGCCTCACTCATCTCTATACACAGGCAGGGAAAGGACCCGATCGCCTCCGCCGCTGCCGACGGCTCCGGTAAGCGACGGAAGGCACGGGAGAGCGGCGAATCCGCCGCGATGGCCACCGTTATCGGAAAGGGGACCGCTCACTGTGAGGAGGGATACCTCAGTTGTGGCAGCAGCTGCTGCCGTTACCGAGATATCCCTCGTCAAAAAAATGACGTATATATACAGTGAGCGGTCCGTAAGTGGTTAATCAACAAATAATTACTTAAGTTTACTTTAAACCAACAGATCAAAATAGCTATTTACCTATTTGCAGTGGTCACCATCCAACATGGCTTAGAAACATACCAAAAGGTCAATTCATGAGAATTAGTATCGTTCCCGTGATGAGGATTTCTTATCAAAGGCCCAAAAAATGTAAAAACTATTTGTTGAAAAGGGTTACAAACCAGTATATTTAGACAATGCCATTCAGGAGGTTAACCAAATTACACAAGATATGTGCCTAGTAGAAAAGGAAAGACATAAGGACACTAAACATGAATGGGGTTTCATCAGTAATTATCATGCCCAGTATAAAAAAATCGGAATGATTTTTAGGAAGTTTTGGCCAATATTGGGCATGTATAAAAAAATGAGGAAGGCTATTCCAGAAGATCCAGTCTTTGTTTACAGAAAAGGGCTTTCATTCGGGGATAAGGTGGTGAAAAAAATCTTAGATCCACCTACTAAACCCTCAATGTTCTGGGCGCGAGCAGGATTTTTTTGTGTTGAAGATGTTTATCATGTCAACAGGTGCATACACATAACAGAGGATTAACCGAATTCCAATCTACAGCGAATGGTAAATCGTTTGAGATAAAGGATTTCATCTCATGTAATTCTACTCATATGGTGTATGCGCTCCAATGCCCATGCGATCTGATGTATATTGGCCGCACTAAACAAACTCTAGGGAAGAGGGTATCAGAACATTTTAACAACATTAAGATAGGGTTCAAATAACACAGCGTGTCAATGTACTTTAGACGGAAAACACAATAGGGACCCTTCAGGACTCAAATTCTGGGGCAAAGAAAAAATGCATCCAGAATGGAGAGTGAGTAATAGGGTCAGACAAAGGGGATCTATTTAACTGACACTTTGGGGGAAGTAAAGTCGCTGTAGATCCGAGAGGGACATGCAAGGAAAATAAAAAACAGCATTTTAGCTTGCACATGATTGGATGATAAAATCAGCAGAGCTTCCACTCATTTCAGATCTACCCCTTAGATTTAGAGCAACTGCACTTTCAAGTGCACTTTTAGTGCACTTTCAAGTACACTTGCAGTGCAATGTGGATTTACCTTTCGTAAATAACCCCCTTTATGTCCTAAGGGAATGAACGTAGAATTGTATCTTAACTGTTTTATTAGTGATTATTAAATGTAGTGACTTTTATTTATTTAACATAATGAACTAATCATCTTATACAGCCAGTGTTGGAATCAAACATGAATGTTATATTTCTAAAGTTTCTACACATCTGTTTGTACAACCATGATCAGCCATATTGACACTTGCAATCCCACACTTTTAAAAGGTACAGAGGAATATGGCACCAAACAGAATCTGCATAGCAAAAGGAGTTATCTTTAGCCCACCTGGTGTGCACAAAGCTTCAAATAGATTGATGACGAAGATGGCCCAGGGCTCATAGACTGCAAAGCCCAGTATGGCAGGACAGTCAGTAATATAAGGAGGATTGTCATATGAACACTGATTGGTGCAAAGCAAGTGGGACTGGCAATGGGGGGGGGCGTTTGAATGAGTGAGTTTTGTTAAAAGGGAATGTTGGAGAGAGCTCTGTCTCTCTGTGTCTCTCTCTCTCTTTTGAACAACGCCTGCCATGAGGCTGTTCTCTGCTAAGCTGATGACTCGGCCATCTTGAGGCCTACTTTGGATGATGGCTCGGGCCTAACCATGTGAACACCTCTCTTATTCCATCTCAGCTACTAGGATGTGCTAAGTGTACGATTGTATTGTAGTGTGATTGTATGCTATGTAATCTTGTAACTTCTAATAGAAAAGCTTATATAAGCTTTCTTATTTCCTTGGGAAATAAATGAGATTTGATTGATCTTAAACCGTGTGTTTGGTTGCATAGTTAACTTGTATTATTGTGATATTAACAGTAGCTTGCGCTCATAGTTTTAACAGACTAACAAAATTATAGGGACTAGACAAATTAATACATAGATGATATAATATTAGTTATTAATATTGTATCGCATTCTACATTTGGCACCCAAGATTTAGGCGTGTGGAATATCATTTTTCTGCACAGAATTCACAGACCCTAATGTATTTTTGTTTTGAGTCCTGGTAAGCATAAATCCTCAGACACCCAGAACTGAAAATCCTCTTTAGTGTGGACAAGATTGGCGCTGGCTCGGGAATTCTGAAACCACGCTTGGATTATCATGAAAATTCTGTGAAAAGTTTCATCAGTTAGCGGACGCGCAACAAATCTGGTGAGGTTTTTTATTTTTTTTTGTATCCGAGATTATATATATATATATATATATATATATATATATATATATATATATATATATATATATATATATATATATATATATATATATATATGTGTGTGTGTATGTATTTGTGTGTATGTGTATGTATGTATGTATATATGTATATATATATATATATATATATATATATATATATATATATATATATATATATATATATATATATATATATATATATATATATATATATATATATATATATATATATATATATATATATATATGTGTGTGTATATATATATGTTTGTATTGCTAATGCAAAGTGTTGGAATACTTGTAGCTGGTCAAGAGGCCTGGTGAGTACGGGCTGATCACCCTTGGTTAGGAATTGACAGGAATTACCAAATTACCATACATCTTTGAGGGAAAAAGTGATAGAGATATTGTTAGTAAAAAAAAATAAAACCTTTTTTTTGTCATTTTATTTTTTTAATTTTTATTATTTCTACTCACGTGAGAGTGAAATAGCTCTCTGTTCCAATAGAAGTTCAATGTAGCCTGCAAACTAACAGGAAGGCATTGATTAAGAGTCTGCCTTGTGCCATAGGATGTGCCTTGTGTAGGCTGTAGAACTACAAGTATCTGGGTTAGACGGTTGGCATCTGTTTTTTTTTATTTTTTGCTGGTTGTGTATCTGTGTTGCATTGTAACCAACTGTTGCAAAAACAGGTTTCACAGCTTCAGTGTAGAGGGCTTGCTAATTAGCATATCAATGGAAGCCATTGAACTTTTCATGACCAAACATGGTAGTGTTAGATTTCAATCTGCACAAGAGAGGGAATTGACACAACAATTTAGTGAGCTTTTTAGATAATGTAATACATATAACAGTCTTATAAGTAGAGTTGAGCGGACACCTGGATGTTCGGGTTCGGCAGGTTCAGCCGAACTTCAGAAAAAAGTTCGGGTTCGGGACCAAACTTGACCCGAACTTGACCCCGAGCACCGAACCCCATTGAAGTCAATGGGGACCCGAACAGCTATAATAAAGTGTCGGCTCCCGTCCCCCTTAATACAGAGAACAGTCATTGAAGTCATTTATTTTTAAAAAGTTAGTCATAAAAAGTGTTTGGGGACCCGGGTCCTGCCCCAGGGGACATGTATCAATGCAAAAAAAAACTTTTAAAAACGTCCGTTTTTTCGGGAGCAGTGATTTTAATAATGCTTAAAGTGAAACAATAAAAGTGTAATATTCCTTTAAATTTTGTACCTGGGGGGGTGTCTATAGTATGCACGTGAAGGGGTGCATGTTTCCTGTGCTTAGAACTGTCCCTGCAAAAAGTGTCATTTTTGCCGGAGAAAAAGCCATTTAAAATCACTCGCGGTTATATGAATTTTCGGCTCCCGTAACACAGAGAACAGTCATTCATTGAAAGCCATTCATAAAAAAAAAAGTCATTGAAAAAAAAAATAAAAAAAAAACAACAAAAAAAAGCGTGGGGGTCCCCCCAAATTCAATAACCAGGCCCTTCAGGTCTGGGATGGATATTAAGGGGGACCCCAGCCAAAAAAAATAAAATAAAAATGGCGTAGGGTCCCCCTCAAAATCCATACCAGACCCTTGAGGTCTGGGATGGATTTTAACCACTTGCTTACTGGGCACTTAAACACCCTTCCTGCCCAGACCAATTTTCAGCTTTCAGTGCTCTCACACTTTGAATGACACTCAGTCATGCAACACTGTACCCAAATGAATTTTTTGTCCTTTTTTTTTTCCCACAAATAGAGCTTTCTTTTGGTGGTATTTGATCACCTCCTGGGTTTTTTATTTTTTGCGCTATAAATGAAAAGAGAAGGAAAATGTTGAAAAAAAAACGCATTTTTCTTAGTTTATGTGATGATAAAATTTAGCAAATTATTAATTTTTCTTCATAAATTTTGGCCACAATTTATACTGCTACATATCTTTGGTAAAAATAACCCAAATTAGTGGATATTATTTGGTCTTTGTGAAAGTTAGACTCTACAAGCGGTGGTGCGAATCATAAAAAATTTAGCACACCTGATGTACTGGTGGCCTATCATTTCTTGCGACCCAAACAAGCCAGGAAAGTACAAATACCCCCCAAATTACCCCTTTTTTGAAAGTAGACATTCCAAGGTATTTAGTAAGAGGCATGGTGAGGTTTTTGATGTTGTAATTTTTTTCCCACAATGCTTTGCAAAATGAAGATTTTTTTTTTTTTTTCACAAAATGTTCATTGTAATAGGTAATTTCTCTCACATGGCATGTGTATACCACAAATGACACCCCAAAATACTGCTACTCCTCCTGAGTATGGCGATACCAAATGTGTGAGACTTTTACACAGCCTGGCCACATACAGAGGCCCAATATTGAAATAGCACCATCAGGCGTTCTACAAGCATAAATGACACATCTCATTTCTCAACCACCTATTACACTTTTGAAGGCCCTGGAGCACCAGGACAATGGAAACGCCCACAAAGTGACCCCATTTTGGAAAGCTAACACCCCAACGTATAATCTATGAGGCATAATGAGTCTTTTGAACGGTTCATTTTTTTTCCAGAAGTTTTGGGAAAATGTGGAAAAAAAAAAACGCATTTTTTTTTACGCTAAGTTGTTCATTTATAAGATATTTCCAACACATAGTATGTACATAGCAAAAATTACACCTCAAAATACATTCTGCTACTCCTCCTGAGTATGGCGATACCAAATGTGTGAGACTTTTACACAGCTTGGCCACATACAGAGGCCAAACATGCAAGGAACACCATCAGGTGTACCAGGGACACATAGCATGCACATACACCCCAAAATACATTCTGCTTAGCAAAGAGTAAACAAAAGCTTACCTGTGGTTTTAGTAGCGCAGTTGTCCACAGGAGGATAGCACTGGTCCAGGTAGCAGGCAGGAACTTGGTCAGCAAAAGTGAACACAATTTTCCAGGCAACAGGCAGGAATACTGTCCATAGTCAATACAGGCAGCAGGCAGGGATACTGTCCATAGTCAATAATATTGGTCCTGGTAGTAGGCAGGAACATGGTCCATCCACGTGGTGTGGTCAGTTCATGCGACAAGCAGAGGCATGATGGCATAGGTCCTACAGGCAGCAGGCAGAAGTAGGGCCTCGTTGAGGACAGAATGGGGACAGGGGTAGAGGCTTCTCCCACCCAAATCTCTTTGAAGCCTCCGAGCCTCCAGACCCTAATCTAGGAATGAGAAAACAAATGAGAGTTTTCTTCATCCAGAAAAACATTTCTGGAGCCCCTCACATATGTGAGACCCCTGTGTTATGAACCCAACTAGTCCACTGGCAGGGTACAAGATCAGTCCAAGAGGCAGGCAAAAGGCATGGTCAAACAGTCCAGGGTCAGTTCCAGATCAGGCAGAGGTATGTACAGAATCGGTAGGCAGAAGCATGGTCAAACAGTCCAGGGTCAGTTCCAGATCAGGCAGAGGTATGTACAGAATCGGTAGGCAGAAGCATGGTCGAATAACAGTCCAGGGTCAGTTACAGAGCAAGCAGAGGCATAAGGGGTGTGATGGTAAATGGCAGGAAGTGAGGGTTATGTTTACCATACTTCACTAATAATTCAGTGACGTATGGTAACGGCGGAAACAGTTAACTATGCAGAGGCCTGGTTGGGAAGGACAATCTGCACAATAAGTGGTGTCTCTTCTCAATCCTCGTTTGGAGCACACCCGGCATCTTTTCTGGCGTTTTTGGCCTGTTGGAGTGGGAGGGATTTTATCGGGAAAGTGGCGTTCAGAGAGTCTGCTTATGACATCGGATCGAATATTTTGTGGTGGGCCGTTCGGGAATATAAGGGCAGTGGTCTGGGTCTTTCAGTGGAGTTGCGGTAAATTATATAGCTGTTGTATGTGGCCAAATTAAAGAAATAAATAGCAACTTTTTTATACCACTGGTATGTTCTCCTTGTGGCAAGATAAGGTTTGAGCATCTGGTCGTTTAAGTCGACACCTCCCATGAACTTGTTGTATTCATGGATACACAGTGGCTTTTGTACGACTGGGCCAGCCCTCCTGGTGATCTCAACAAATGTGTTGTTGTGGATCGACGAAAGCCATATACACATCCCTTCTGTCCCTCTACTTCACAGCCAGAATTTCCTCATTTCGTAAGCTCGCCGTCTCCCCTCTTCTCAGCTTCTTGTTGACGAGGCTTTGAGGAAAGCCCTTCCGGTTCGTTCTTACGGTGCCGCATGCTGGCGTGTTCTTCCTGTGAAGGTTTCGGAAAAGTGGCAAACTTGTATAAAAGTTATCCACATAGAGATGGTAACCTTTCTCCAGGAGTGGGTTTATGAGTTCCCAAACCACTTTCCCACTCGATCCGATATAGTCTGGGCAATTAGGGGGATGTAGCTGCGTGTCCTTCCCTTCGTACACCATGAAGGAATATGTATAACATGTGGCTCGTTCGCATAACTTGTACATTTTCACCCCATAGCGGGCCCTTTTGGTGGGAATAAATTGTTTTAAGCCCAGCCTGCCAGAAAATTTGATCAGGGACTCATCCACACATACGTGCTGGTCTGGGGTAAACAACTGGGGGAAGATCTGAGAAAAATAATTTATTAGCGGCTGAATTTTATAGAGCTTATCAAAATTTGGGTCATTTCGGGGAGGGCACTGGGTATTATGATTTTGAGATTCCTACACTTTAATGATGAGATATCTGGCTCTGGGCATTACATAAGAAAAGATGGGCATGTGGTAGATGTGGAGGGTTGACCAATAAGCTCGGATTTCGTATTTTTTGTTGTTTAGTCCCATACAGAACAATAAGCTCGGATTTCGTTTTTATTGTTTGTGAGGCCCAAAAAAATTCTAAACTCCTCCACTGTCAGGGGTCTCCACTCATAGGGACGGGCATAACAGGACGTAGGATTACTTGCAATAAATTGTTGTGCATATAGGTTGCACTGGGCCACGATCGATGCAAGCATGTCATTGGTAAAAATTTAATTGAAAAAATCCATCGGGGAAAAATTTTCTGTGTCCACCTGGACTCCTGGGTTGGCAGTGAAAGGGGGAACGTTAGCTTCTCCTGAATTAGGAGGAAGCCACAAGGGGTTCTGAAGGGCATAGGGAAGGCTTGCATGGGACCTAACCCTTTGGGGCCGAGGTGACACCCCACTGGAACTTGGCCTTTGCCGAGGCACTGCGGTGCTGGTGGATGGCACTGCGGTACTGGTGGATGGCACTGCCTCATCAGTACGCCTTCGTCTGGCGGGCGGACTCTCATCTTCCTCCTCTGAGGCTGTCATTGTCCCACTACTTACGACAGGCTCGTAGTCGATGTCAGAATCGGAACCTGCATAGGAGGAGGAATCCGAAGCGGAGAGCTCCCCGTTGCTCTCGTCGGCCGCAAGAATGTCATAAGCCTCCTCGGCTGAAAATAACCTTTGTGACATGCTGGCACTGACAGGTGACACTGATGTGGCGGGTGGCACTGATGTGGCGGGTGGCACTGATGTGGCGGGTGACACTGATGTGGCGGGTGGCACTGACAGATGACACTGATACGTGGCACTGACGACTGGTGGCACTGACGACTGGTGGCACTGACAGATTGCACTGATAGGTGGCACTGACGGATGGCACTGACGGATGGCACTGACGGATGGCACTGACGGATGGCACTGACGGATTGGGCTGGCAGGTGGCACTGACGGATTGGGCTGGCAGATGGCACTGTATGTGTACTGATTGAAATGGAAATGTGTTTTACACTCCCTTTCTTTTTGCTGACACAGATCGCTCTCTCTCTCCTCACACGCTGTCTCTGTGTGAGGAGAGAGAAAGCCGGCAATGAGAGATGATCTCATATGTTTACATTTGAGATCATCTCTCATTGGCTGCTGAGATCGCGCTGTAAATGGCCGCTGTGATTGGCCGTTTACAGTGATCTGTGATTGGCCGTGTCCGACGGAGGGAGCAGGGAGCGTTTTTCGGCTATAGCGCGGGCGCGAACGGGTTAAGGGGAAGCCCAGCCCAAAAAAATGGTGTGGGGTCCCCCTCAAAATCCATACCAGACCCTTATCCGCGCACGCCACCTGGCAGGCCGCAGGATAAGAGGGGGGGACGAGAGCGGCCCCCCCTCCGCCTGAACCGTACCAGGCCACATGCCCTCAACATTGGGAGGGTGCTTTGGGGGTCTGAGACCCCCAAAGCACCTTGTCCCCATGTTGATGAGGACAAGGGCCTCGTCCCCACAACAGTGCCCGGTGGTTGTGGGGGTCTGCGGGCGGCGGGCTTATCGGAATCTGGAAGCCCCCTTTAACAAGGGGACCCCCAGATCCCGGCCCCCCCTGTGTGAAATGGTAAGGGGGTACTTGTACCCCTACCATTTCACCAAAAAAGTGTCAAAAATGGTAAAAATTACAGGAGACGATCTTTGACAATTCCTTTATTAAAATCTTCATTCTTTCTTCTGGTCTTCCTTTCTTCATCCTTCGGTTTCTTCATCTTCTCCTTCCGGCATCTTCTTCCTCCATCTTCTTCTTCCTCTGATCTGCTTCTTCTTGGCCTTCTCGTCCAGCATCAGTGTCTCTTCTGGGCCGCTCCGCGCAATGGGAGGCTCCCGCTGTGTGAGGCTTCTCTCAGGTATCTTCTTCCACGGCGTTGGTCTCTGAGGCTTCTCTCCGGTATCTTCTTCCAGGGCGTCGGTCTCTTCTTGGGCCACTCCTCGCAATGGGAGGCTCCCGGTGTGTGAGGCTTCGCTTCTGCTGACAGGTCTTTTATAACGGAGGGAGGGACCGACGCCCTGGAAGAAGATGCCAGAGAGAAGCCTCAGAGACCGAGCCTCCCATTGCTGCGGATCGGCCCAGAAGAGACACTGATGCTGGACGAGAAGGCCAAGAAGAAGCGGATCGGAGGAAGAAGATGGAAGAAGAAGATGCCGGAAGGAGAAGATGAAGAAACCGAAGGATGAAGAAAGGAAGACCAGAAGAAAGCATGAAGATTTTAATAAAGGAATTGTCAAAGACTGTCTCCTGTCATTTTTACAATTTTTTACAATTTTTGACACTTTTTTGGTGAAATGGTAGGGGTAAGTACCCCCTTACCATTTCACACAGGGGGGGGGGCGGCGGGATCTGGGGGGTCCCCTTGTTAAAGGGGGCTTCCAGATTCCGATAAGCCCCCTGGCCGCAGACCCCCACAACCACCGGGCACGGTTGTGGGGACGGGGCCCTTGTCCTCATCAACATGGGGACAAGGTGCTTTGGGGGTCTCAGACCCCCAAAGCACCCTCCCAATGTTGAGGGCATGTGGCCTGGTACGGTTCAGGCGGGAGGGGGGCCGCTCTCACTCATAACTCTGTTATGATTATTGTTTTTTTTTCCCTCTTATTTTTAAGTATTTTTGTAATTTTTTATAAGGTTTAATATTTTATTAATTAAAAAAAATATATATTAATTTTAATTTTATTTTTAATGTTTTTTATTTTTATTTTTTTTATTATTTTTTTATTTTTTTTTTAATTTTTAATGTTTTTTTATTTTTATTTTTAGTTAAGTGGTTTATTCTACCATTCTGGCTTGTATGTGTTCCCCTAAAGCCCCATACACACGGTCGGATTATCCGATGGATTTTGTCCTATCGGACAATGTTGTCGGAAATTCCGACCGTGTGTAGGCACCATCGGACAGTTTCCATCGGATTGTCCGACGGACAAAGTTCTATCTCCTGCTGGATAGATTTTCCGACAACAAAGTCCGATCACACCAATTCCGATCGTGTGTAGCGAATTCCGACGGACAAAGTGCCACGCATGCTCAGATCACATTACAAGACCAAAGCTATTGGCTACTAGCCTCTACGTAGTCCCGTCGTAGGCAACAAACGTCACCACGTTCAGAATGATCGGATTTTCCGACAACTTTGTCCGACCGTGTGTATGCAACACCAGTGTCGGACTAAATCCGTCGGACCAAATCCGATGGATTTGGTGGTCGGATTTTCCGACCATGTGTATGGGGCTTTACAGTACGATTAATGGGAAAAGGCTTGGGGGACTTAAAAGGTCAATTATCATGATAATTGTGGGTAATCATTGTCTTTGTGTTCCTTTTCCAGAGACCAGGAAAGAAGTTAAACGGGTTTTTTTTTTTTTTTGTTTGCAGGTCTGTCAAAGTGAGAACAACAGTGGGCAAATATAGCAAAATAGGGGTTAGGTTATTGTAAATGCATAATCAATTATCACATGGTACCATGAGCTCATTAATTAGTAATTGTTTGTAAACAATGAAAAAATTTAAACAATAGTCTGACATTAATGGACTAAAAAGAGTTACAAATGAGGTTACATTAACCACTTCCCGACCGCCCCCTGTATATTTACGTCGGCAGAATGGCACGTACAGGCAGAATCACGTATCACGTACCTGTACGTGACATTCTTCCGGCGGTTGGGGGGTCCGATCGGACCCCCCTCCGCCGGCGGGGACGGTCGGGATCGCTTCAGGAGCGATCCGGGACGAGGGGACGGCCAGTGGTTTCTGGCCACCCCCTCGCGATCGCTCCTGGCCAATGAGAAACTTCCCCTTCCTGTCTATTGTATAGACAGGAAGGCGGAAGTGATGTCACGCTCGGTGCGCCGGTCTATGTGACCGGAGACGCCGAGCGGCGAACATGTACAGGTTAGTGCACAACACTACACTGACACCAGTACAGTTAGGCACATATTCCACCCCCCTGTCACCCCCTGATCACCCCCCAGATCACCCCCTCCCCCCCCAGTCACAGTGTCACTAATTGCAGTGATCATTTATTTACTGATCACTGCATTTAGTGTCAGTGTGACTGTAATAACTGTCAGGGCAGTTAGTTTTAGGTCCAAGGTAGCCCCCTACCCCCCCCTAATAAAGGTTTAACCCCTTGATTGCCCCCCAGGTAACCCTTTCACCCCCTTTTGCCAGTGTCACTAAGCGATCGTTTTTCTGATCGCTGTATTAGTGTCACTGCTGTCGCTAGGTAACCATTTTTTTTTTTAGGTAACCGCCATGTTTATATAGGTTCATAAATAGGTTTATAGGTCAGGTACCCCCATATTACAACCTAAATAAAGGTTTTAACCCCCTGATTGCCCCTAGAGTTAACCCTTTCACCAGTGATCACTGTATAACTGTCACTGGTGACGCTGGTTAGCCAGTTAGTTATTTTGTTATTTAGGTTCCCCGTCAGGTTTTTATATAGCGTCAGGTACCCCCATATATTACCTAATAAAGGTTTTAACCCCCTGATTGCCCCTAGTTAACCCTTTCACCCCCTTTTGCCAGTGTCACTAAGCGATCGTTTTTCTGATCGCTGCATTAGTGTCGCTAGGTAACCATTTTTTTTTTTTAGGTAACCGCCATGTTTATATAGGTTCATAAATAGGTTTATAGGTCAGGTACCCCCATATTACAACCTAAATAAAGGTTTTAACCCCCTGATTGCCCCTAGAGTTAACCCTTTCACCAGTGATCACTGTATAACTGTCACTGGTGACGCTGGTTAGCCAGTTAGTTATTTCGTTATTTAGGTTCCCCGTCAGGTTTTTATATAGCGTCAGGTACCCCCATATATTACCTAATAAAGGTTTAACCCCCTGATTGCCCCTAGTTAACCCTTTCACCCCCTTTTGCCAGTGTCACTAAGCGATCGTTTTTCTGATCGCTGCATTAGTGTCGCTAGGTAACCAGTTTTTTTTTGTATTACTGTTACGGGTGACGCTGGTTAGTTAGCTTGTTTTTTATACTGTCAGGGCACCCGCCATTTATTACCCAATAACGGTTTAACCCCCTGATCGCCCGGCGGGTGATATCAATTAGGTTTTAGGGTCAAATAAGGTCTGCGTCGCCCCAGGTTAGTGCCAGTACCGCAAACACCCACGCGCAAAGCATACACCTCCCTTATTGGCACAGTATCTGAACAGATCGATATCTGATCTGATCAGATCTATACTAGCGTCCCAGCAGTTTAGGGTTCCAAAAAAAAACGCATTGTTAGCGGGATCAGCCCAGATACCTGCTAGCACCTGCGTTTTCCCCCTCCGCCCAGCCCAGCCCACCCAAGTGCAGTATCGATCGATCACTGTCACTTACAAAACACTAAGCACACATAACTGCAGCGTTCGCAGAGTCAGGCCTGATCCCTGCGATCGCTAACAGTTTTTTTTGTGGTAGCGTTTTGATTCAGTCGCTTCAGTCAGGAGCTTTTTTACCTGTGAATCTCAAAAAAATAAAAAAAAAAATAAAATAGTTGTCGTTTTATTGTTCTCTCTCTCACTCTATTCTCTCTCTATTGTTGCTCTTTTTTTTACTCCATTCTATTCTGCAATGTTTTATTATGTTTTATCATGTTTTATCATGCTTGCTTTTCAGGTATGTAATTTTGTTTACTGTGTTTTAGTGTTGAGCATTTTTTTGTTTTCAGGTGCGCCATTCAGTTGCAACGCGGATTTATTTATCTTGACAGCAACAGCGTTTGCTCCCACGATACATAAAGCCGCGACTCCAACGCTGTAGGAGGTGATTTCACCACCACAGTTAAAAAAAAAAGAGCATATATGCCGAAGCATGGGGGCAGCAGGGGGGGGGGGGAGGAGCGATTGGCTCCTAATGCCACGTACATACGGTCGAAATTCCGACCGTGTGTACACGGCATAACTTTTGCGGGAGGATGCCCCCATGCATCGGCATATATAAATGGTGCATGTATGCCCATCATTAGAAGTGGGTGGATGAAGGGAGGTATTCTAATGGTGGGCATACCCACCAATCAATCTCTTTTTTTCGTTCAGCCAAGAGGCTGCATGAAAAAAAAAAGATTACAATATATGTCCAGTATGTAGCTGGACTTTGAATGGTTATACCAGAATGATGCCTGCAGGTTTAGGTATCATCTTGGTATCATTCTTTTCAGCCAGTGATCGGCTTTCATGTAAAAGCAATTCTAGCGGGTAATTAGCCTCTAGACTGCTTTTACAAGCAGTGGGAGGGAATGTCCCCCCTCCCGGATATAAACCGCGCCATTGGGAAATTGGGAAAGCATTTTATCACACCAATCTTGGTGTGGTCAGATGCTTTGAGGGCAGAGGAAAGATCTAGGGTCTAATAGACCCCAATTTTTTCAAAAAAAGAGTACCTGTCACCTGCCTATTGCTATCATAGGGGATATTTACATTCCCTGAGATAACAATAAAAAACATAACAAAGAAAAAAAATGGAAGGAACATTTAAAAAATAAAATAAAAAAGCCAAAAAAAAAAAAAAAAAAAAAAAAAAAAAAAAAAAAAAAGCACCCCTGCCCCCCCTTCTCTTGCGCAAAGGCGTACACAAGCGTTGGTCTGGCGTCATATGTAAACAGCAATTGCACCATGCATGTGAGGTATCACCGCGAAGGTCAGATCGAGGGCAGTAATTTTAGCAGTAGACCTCCTCCGTGAATCTAATGTGGTATCATGTAAAGGCTTTTAAAGGCTTTTAAAAATGTATGTAGTTTGTCGCCACTGCGTGTTTGTGCGCAATTTTAAAGCATGTCGTGTTTGGTATCCATGTACTCGGCCTAAGATCATATTTCTTATTTCATCAAAAATTTGAGCAATATAGTGTGTTTTAGTGCATTAAAATAAAAAAAAGTGTATTTTTTCCACAAAAAATGCGTTTGAAAAATCGCTGCGCAAATACTGTGTGGAAAAAAAAAATGCAACACCCACCATTTTAATCTGTAGGGCCTTTGCTTTAACAATATATATAGTGTTTGGGGGTTCAACGTAATTTTCTTGCAAAAAAAAAATATGTTTTCATGTAAACAAAAAGTGTCAGAAAGGGCTTTGTCTACAAGTGGTTAGAAGAGTGGGTGACGTGTGACATAGGCTTCTAAATGTTGTGCATAAAATGCCAGGACAGTTCAAACCCCCCCCAAATGACCCCATTTTGGAAAGTAGACACCCCAAGCTATTTGATGAGAGCAATGTTGAGCCCATTAAATATTTATTTTTTTTGTCCCAAGAGATTGAATAATGAAAAAAAAAAAAAATATATATATTTTTTTTACAAAAAGTTGTCACTAAATGATATATTGCTCAAACATGTCATGGGCATATGTGGAAATACACCCCAAAATACATTCTGTTGCTTCTCCTGAGTACGGGGATACCACATGTGTGGGACTTTTTGGGAGCCTAGCTGCGTACGGAACCCCAAAAACCAATCACCGCCTTCAGGCTTTCTAAGGGTGTAATTTTTTTATTTCACTTCTCACTGCCAATCACAGTTTCGGAGGCCATGGAATGCCCAGATGGCATAAAACCCCCCAAAATGACCCCATTTTGGAAAGTAGACACCCCAAGCTATTTGCTGAGAGGTATTGTGAGTATTTTGCAGATGTCGCTTTTTGTCACAAAGTTTTGAAAATTGAAAAAAAAAAAAAAAATTTTTTTTTTTTTTCTTTACTTTCTTCATTTTCAAAAACAAATGAGAGCTGTAAAATACTCACCATGCCTCTCAACAAATAGCTTGGGGTGTCTACTTTCCAAAATGGGGTCATTTGGGGGGGTTTTGTGCTATTTTGGCATTTTATGGCCTTCGAAACGGTGATAGGTAGTGAGGAGTGAAATCAAAAATTTGCACCCTTAGAAATCCTGAAGGCGGTGCTTGGGTTTCGGGGCCCCGTACGCGGCTAGGCTCCCAAAAAGTCCCACACATGTGGTATCCCCATACTCAGGAGAAGCAGCAAAATGTATTTTGGGGTGCAATTCCACATATAACTATGGCATGTGTGAGCAATATATCATTTAGTGACAACTTTTTGAAAAAAAAAAAAAATCTTTTTTATTTTTGTCTTTATTCAATCACTTGGGACTAAAAAAAAAAATATTCAATGGGCTCAACATGCCTCTCAGCAAATAGCTTGGGGTGTCTACTTTCCAAAATGGGGTCATTTGGGGGGGTTTTGTACTTCTCTGCCATTTTAGCACCTCAAGAAATGAAATAGGCAGTCATAAATTAAAAGCGGTGTAAATTCCAGAAAATGTACTCTAGTTTGTAGACGCTATAACTTTTGCGCAAACCAATAAATATACGCTTATTGGCTTTTTTTTTACTAAAGACATGTGGCTGAATACATTTTGGCCCAAATGTTTGACTAAAATTGAGTTTATTAGATTTTTTTTATAACAAAAAGTAGAAAATCTCTTTTTTTTTCAAAATTTTCGCTCTTTTTCCGTTTATATCTCAAAAAATAAAAATCACAGAGGCAATCAAATACCATCAAAAGAAAGCTCTATTTGTGGGAAGAAAAGGACGCAAATTTCGTTTGGTTACAAAATTGCATGACCGCGCAATTACCAGTTAAAGTAGTGCAGTGCGAAATTGAAAAAAGACCTCTGGTCCTTTGGCTGCCAAATGGTCCGGGGCTGAAGTGGTTAATCACCCCTGCGGTTTTTATTTTTTGCGCTATAAAACAAAAATAGAGCGACAATTTTGAAAAAAAATGCATTATTTTTTATTTTTTGCTATAATAAATATCCCCAAAAAATATATAAAAAAACATTTTTTTTCCTCAGTTTAGGCCGATACGTATTCTTCTACATATTTTTGGTAAAAAAAATCGCAATAAGCGATTATTGATCGGTTTGCGCAGAAGTTATAGCGTTTACAAGATAGGGGATAGTTTTATAGCATTTTTATTAATAATTTTTTTTTTTATTATTAATGGCGGAGATCTGCGATTTTTTTTGTGACTGCGACATTATGGCGGACACATCGGACATTTTTGACACATTTTTGGGACCATTGTCATTTTTACAGCAATTAATGCATTTAAATGCATTGATTTCTTTATAAATGACACTAGCAGTTTAGGGGTTAACCACAAGGTGGCAGTGTAGGGGTTAAGTAGGCCTAGGGGTGTGTTTTTTACTGTGGGGGGGCGTGGCTGTCAGCTAGTGAATGCTGATCTCTGCTCCAATCACAGGGAGCAGAGATCGGCGTCACTAGTTGCTAGGCAGAACAGGGAGATGCTGTTTATCTCGGCATCTCCCCGTTCAGCCGCTCCGTGAGACGATCGCGGGAGTCCCCGCGGCGATCGAGTCCGCGGGGACCGCGGCCGGACTCACGGGGGTCCCGACCGGCGCGGGAGCGCGCCGCTCCCGGCGCGCTCCCGATGGCACGGACAGGCGAAAGGAGGGACGTATATATACGCCCTCCTGCCTGTACGTGCCATTCTGTCGACGTATATCGTCGTGCGCCGGTCGGCATGTGGTTAACAGTTCTACAGTAAAAAAAAATAACCCCTTACAGTAGTGATTATCGTCTTTTTTTTTGTACTATAAAAGGGCTCATTTTATTTTTTTTAACCCCATTATCTTACTAAACGTCTTAGGCCTGGTTCACATCTGTGTTTTTTTTGGTGCAGAAACGCACTACAGTTCATTTACATGGTTTTCCTATGGGACACGCTCACATCTATGCTTTTTTTCAGCTGCTGTGTATTTGGAAAGGGTCAGGGACTCTTTTTTTTTTTTTTTTACCGCAAAACCGTTTTCATGGTTCAATATACTTCAATGGAGAAGCTGCAAAAAAGCATGTAAAACGTTTTTGCAGCAATTTGTGTTTTTTAATCTGCCCAACAAATTGGCCAAAAAACAGTACATCTCCTCTAATAGTATATACAGTATATCTCCTCTAATAGTATATACAGTACATCTCTTCTGTCTGTTATTCTCAGAGTGGATTCGATATTTTGCTCCCTAACCATATAGTTGGTTGTTTATATTTACCACTGCATAGAGATATTTAAGAATAAATTGCCTTTTTTTTTAAACTTTACATATTAACTAAATTATACACCACACTTTTTTTATTTTATTTTTTATTTATTTTTTAAGGTTATTAACCGATTAATCGAAACAATAATCGGCCAACTAATCGATTATGAAAATAATCGTTAGTTGCAGCCCTAATTAGGTTGCTGGGTTCCAAGGAGGGAACTATGAGTAAATATAGTAAGCAAGCAGATATTATGGATAAGAATTAGATTCTGCTCTTGTTTTTCAATTCCAGAATCCTGGTGGAGCAAGATTGGAAAGGTTTCTGGAAAATGGATGACAGATGATCATCTGGTTGGCAGTTTGTCTGTGCCATACCACACCCCAAATTTGTTCTAATAAACATCAGGACAGACAGGACAAACAAAAAGATTCACTTTAATACTTGTTCTTTTCTTATGGACGATTTGGTGCTGAATCTGAAAGACTGTGCCTATCAACAAGACTTGAAACATTTTTTGCTGGACTCTCTCCTGATAAATGCAAACATGTTATTAATACATATGCAATGGGTTGGAGGTTGGGGGAAGGAATATAACACATCCAATTCATCAGAACATGAAAATGTAAAATAAATTTTTTTTTTTTGGTTGGAGGGAGGAGTTGAAAGAAGAAAAGTTGTGTAATGTATGACATGTATTGATGTAACGGAATTAATATGGTGCAGGTACCTAGGCGGCGGGCACTTATGCATAATAAGATGTCTGTTGGCCAGACTAGAGGGTGCCAGGTGACACATCAATGGGGTGAAAATGTCCTTGTATGGGGGGGATACACCTGGTTGATGGCTCACCTGAGAGGTTGAAACCCTGCACAGGCAATGCCAGTGAATACACACAGAAGTATGCTCCGTTAAATAAAGGGAACAAACGTTGGCTACCAGGGTACAATGTGCCTTCACCACATGGCGCAGCAACATCTCAGTGGTTGATAAAACCCATTACCCTATATGTGCTGAGTATAAACTGAATCTAGTGCGGGCATTGTACCAGTGACTTGCTTCCAGAGATGTGCGGACACAGAATGAGGTGCATGCAGGATGCTTATCTCTGAGGAGTAACCGGAAGAGGAGACATGTATTCAGCACTATATTGGGGGGGGGGGGGGGATAGGAGCTGGGATGGGTGTTGTTAATGGAGTAGACATCGGTATCCTGAGGAACAAACTCTCAGCCATAGCTTATGCGGGACTTTGTTACTCAGAGAGATTGGTGGCATCCTTAATAACATTCAACAAAGTCCCAAAAATACCCAGGGTAAAGTGGCTCCAGATTTGGTGAACCATGTTGAGAGGTTGGTGGAGAGTGTGATGGTACAGGACATAAATCTGTCATGGGCTCTGGCATGCACGCAGTGGCAGGCGGAAGTGTCAACCAGCATCAAGCTGATTGTACAGTCTCTGTATAACGGGCAGTGGCCTGATGAGTTAGCATCACTGCTCAGTAAGACTCTGCCAAAACACGTCGCTTACACTAATCCAAAGTGGTGGTCAAATGCCTGGATGGGCTGTACCAGTTTGGATTGTGAAAGGTGTTAGGCTGTATGATCCCATATACAGGAGTGCAGACTTGGTCTGTATATTTGGTGGCATCAATGGGCTTACTGATTGGGGATTCTATCTTGTCGCATTCAAGGCTAAATCACCCACATGTGATCAGAGGAGATGGAAGCTGGAGGCAGGTTGATACTTCCCTCGGTCGGAAGCATGACCATGATGTCCTTTATATGCCAGGTCAATACATGGTGGTGAACGTAAAAATGTTGGGAAGTTATTTCAGGGATTGTTGCTGGGAAGGAAGCACATGGGTATAATTTAGGACATAGACGAGTTTGTTTCTTTGTCCTAAAGAATACCGATGTAACTTTAGTCATGGAACTAGAGGGTTCCTTGAACCTAACCGTAGGTAGAGGTGCATGGTATACCCTGGGCATGGTCTCTGAAATCCAGGCACAGGGATGGAATTGTGTGGGTTTTGTCATTTTTGCAGATATATATGTGTGGTTAGACTTGATATTTATATAGAAAGGTCTCCCATTTGTCTATGCAATTTGAGGGACAAATTGACGGTAGGGTCTCTGTGTGCAAATTAGAGACTTTGCTGCCAAGTCAGAGCCCTGCAATACCGCTGTGTGCAAGCCTGCATCCCGACCCATATTTACAGTAAAGGGTTATAGGAGGTTGGGAGTGGGGTGCGTAATTGGATGGGGGATATATATATATATATATATATATATATATATATATATATATATATATATATATAATGGTAATAAGTTGATTTAGGTTATGGTATAGTGTGACCTATGTGTATTGTAGGTTGATAATATGGGTGAATAAGGCCCTCCTCGAGACTTATCTAAATACTAGATCGGTATTTGGGAGCTGTTGGATATGTTGCTCTGAATGTGTGCTGGTGAATGAATGCACACCCCTTGCCTGTACTGCATCCCGTCCTGAAGATAATGAAAAGGAGAAGATACAGAATGGTGACATGGAATCTGTCGCTGAAGAAGGATGGTGGTGTGTCACTCAGTGGCAAAGCGGCACGTGTTGGGAAGCACAACACAGTAAGACCATTATGGACTGTTCCATAGGAGCTGTTTCTGCACAAGTTGAAAAACACAGCACGTTTAAGGACTGTTCTATAGGTACTGGTTCGGAAACACATGTTGGGGACAAAACAGTTATGGACTGTTCAATAGGAGCCGTGTCTGAAGAAGGGTGGTATGCGCCTTTTAGGCGCAAATCGGCATATGTTGGAATCAAACATGAATGTTATATTTCTAAAGTTTCTACACATCTGTTTGTACAACCATGATCAGCCATATTGACACTTGCAATCCCACACTTTTAAAAAGGTACAGAGGAATGTGGCACCAAACAGAATCTGCATAGCAAAAAGTTATCTTCAGCCCACCTGGTGTGTACGAAGCTTCAAATAGATTGATGATTAAGGATGGGCCCAGTGCTCGATGCGAACCCATGTTCGCATCGAGCACCGGGTGTTCGCCCACTCGGCGAGCCCAGAACTATTTTGGCCGCTCGCATCACATTCGTGTGATGCGAGCGGCCCCGCAATGCATTGCGGCCGGCGCAGTGCATTGCTGGCTGATGATTGGCCAAGCATGCACTGTGACCCCGCATGCTTGGCCAATCACAGCGCCGGAAACTGGGAGCATAATTGGCTACAGGCAGGACGCCTGTAGCCAATTACAGCTCAGGGACTTAAGTACACGCCCCCTCATTTAAAAGGCCGCCACGCCGTCAGCGCCGGTCACATGCGTTCCGGCTTTAGGAGAGTGCAGGCTGATTCTGTGTCACTCTTTGCTAGATTCCTTTAGAAAGATTTGCTCTACTTTGCTAAACCATTGCTACCTGTCATTGATCGTCCATTGCTGCTGCTGGTTAGTGTGTTTTTAGCTGCTGCTGGGGGTTAGTCTGGTGCATGTCTTACTGTTAGTACAGTATTTCAGTAGTACCAACCGCAGTGCTGTTAGTACAGCACTGCACCCCAAAAGCACCCATAGGGCTTGTAGTGTGTTCGTGGCAGGCACTGGCAGCAAACAGAGCTCCTAAATTTTGTTCCCAGAAGCACCTATAGGACTTGTAGTGTGTTCGTGGCAGGCACTGGCAGCAAACAGAGATCCTATATTTTGTTCCCAGAAGCACCTATAGGACTTGTAGTGTGTTAGTGGCAGGCACTGGCAACAAACAGAGCTCCTATATTTTGTTCCCAGAAGCACCTATAGGACTTGTAGTGTGTTCGTGGCAGGCACTGGCAGCAAACGGAGCTCCTATATTTTGTTCCCAGAAGCACCTATAGGACTTGTAGTGTGTTAGTCCCATCACACAGAGCTATATTTTCTTCCCAGAAGCAC
>JAQSEC010000687.1:0-13954 GCA_028564925.1 Lithobates sylvaticus
AAAACAAAACAGGTTCAGGGTGGCAAAGAACATGCATATACTGCAAAATAGTACAAAACAGATTATAAAAGAGGCACAGACATTGACTTTTATAGCAATGTCTTTCAGTGTAACATGTGGCTGCATAGCATAGTCTCTATAACAACAGACAATCTATCAGGGACTTCCCTGATGAAGTCACGTGACTCGTGACGATACGCGTCGGAACATACGGACACCAGAAGTAACGTTAGGCTGCAAGCTCGCTGCTCATTTTTGTTTTATCCTGTTTTAACTGTCTAAATGAGTACCTTATAGTTTGTTGTCTTAAATAAATACTAGCTCTATATACTTCACCATTGGGGCTCCCCGTTTCTCCTTCCTTCTCTGTTTGCCTGACATGCTGTCCTGAGAGGAATTCTGTGGTTTAATTGCCCAAAGAGGGAAAATATATATACATGGGAAACAATTACCAGGCTACATACAGATTGGAACCGATAAGGATAAACATCCAGGGAGATCGTTTGAAGGATAAGATAATCTGAATTACCCCCGGTTATTCTTAATGCTGTTTACCTTACAGCAGTAAGATAAGGAGCCACTGCACCTTTAGGTGAAATTGCACCAAAGACAAGAATCACCCAAGTCACATTGTCACTTTTGTCAGTTGATATCCAGCACCTTAAACACCGGCACTTTTTTCTGAAGACACCATTTATTGTTGAACTTTTAATTACTGTGAAGTTTTCACTATTTTCACTTTATTACATGTAGATTCATAGCATGTAGCATACTTTATCAATTTTGATATATTATCTACTATATATTAATTTTGATGTACGGTATGTAATTAACGATCATCTTTTACTTATATTTGTATGTCTATGAACTTACATATTTAGCACAGCAATGTATCTACCTTTCATCCTGCAGATTTACAGTCAAGGTTCTCCACAAGGTATGTAAGCCCGCATAAAGGAACCTCTGATTCCCAGTTTGCAATGCTTGTTTAGTGCTTTAAAAATGACTCAAGACTAGGGTTTAGCGAACCCGAACTGTAAAGTTCGGGTCCGTACCGGACTTTTGGGTGTCCGGGTTCCGGACCCGAAAAAATTTACTGTATGTTCGGGTTCGGGTCCGGTGTTCGGCGATGTATTGGCGCCTTTTTAAAAGCTGCAGGGCAGCCAATCCACGTTAGTTTCACTAGTGTGCCCTTAGAAGCCATCACAGCCAAGCCTACTAATGGCATGGCTGTGATTGGCAGTGCAGCATGTGACCCAGCCTCTATATAAGGTAGAGGCACACAGCACAGCGCGTCACTCTGCTTTAGACAGGATCCTGGCTGCTGTTGAGAGAGAATTTCATGATAGGAGTCAGTCCACATTTCTGAAATATCTTCTAATTAGTAATAGTCAGTGAGCGATCTACATAGCTAGAGAGTGTATTTATTGAGGGAAAGAGGGAGAGAGAATTATCCACCAGATTCCTAAATCAATGCTACCCTGGCTGGGGTGCAGTGCACAGTCTTTTTACAGTGCCATGAGGCCAGTGCCAGACAAAATATAACTTTTATCTGCAAGCTCAGTGCACCAGCACTGCATATGTTACTGAGAGATACTCCATACTCTGGGTGTATTCTGCTATTGCAAAAACATTGCAAAAAAATAAAATTTTGCAGTGTTTTCTGCATGTGTGCAGGAGTGTGACATATACAATCGATCGATATTTCTTCTATTGTGCTATCCCAAAAAAAAAATCGTAGTGACATTTTTTTTTCCATAGCATTTTCTGCAGTTTAGCAGTTTTTGAGATACACGCTTTACATACTGTGGGTGTATTCTGCTATTGCAAAAACACCCATTTAGGGCGAGATCATACATTTTGAAAATATGAGGAGATCTTTAAAAAAGGGACGTGGCCCCGGTCGTAGTGCTGCTGGTGGAGCTCCTGTTGCAGGAAGAGGACGTGGTCGATCTGTGCCAGCTACAGGCACTAGTGAAACACCTTCCCCAGGTGCGAGTAGGCGACAGAGCCTGCAGCGGTATTTCGGCGCACCTAATGAGGCTGTACGAATGTTGATGAAAGTTCAGAGTTGGCACCTGCAGCCGATGTCCATCAGTCTTTCACCTCACTCCCTTGCAAATCAGCCAATCAGTCTGAGCCCCAAATCATGCAGCAGTCTCTTCTGCTTTTTGATGGCTCTGTTAGCAGGGTTTCCCAGGGCCATCCACCTAGCCCTGCCCCAGAAGTGGAAGAGATTATGTGCACCGATGCCCAACCACTTATGTTTCACATCGCGCAAGAGTTGTGGAGGGACATGGAACAACAGACCGATGAGTGGTTGGTGACAGTGAGCCTCAAGCCCGGCCTGGTGGTGTGCGATAATGGGCGAAATCTCGTAGCAGCTCTGGGCCTAGCCGGTTTGACGCACATCCCTTGCCTGGCGCATGTGCTGAACTTGGTGGTCCAGAGGTTCCTTAAGAATTACCCCAATATGCCAGAGCTGCTGCAGAAAGTGCTGGCCGTCTGTGCGCACTTTCAGAGTTCTCACCCTGCTGCTGCTCGCCTGTCAGCGCTGCAGCGTAACTTCGGCCTTCCCGCTCACCGTCTCATATGTGACGTGCCCACAAGGTGGCACTCCACCTTGCACATGCTGGCCAGACTGTGCGAGCAGCAGCAGGCGATAGTGGAGTTTCAACTGTAGCACGCACGCGTGAGTCGCTCTGCGGAACAGCACCACTTCACCACCAATAACTGGGCCTCCATGTGAGACCTGTGTGCCTTGTTGCGCTGTTTCGAGTACTCCACCAACAAGGCCAGTGCCGATGACGCCGTTCTCAGCATTACTATCCCAGTTCTATGCCTCCTTGAAAAAACGCTTGGAAGAGGATGTGGCACAGGAGGAGGAGGAGGAGGAGGAGGAAGAGGGATCATTTCCAAGGCTTTCAGGGCAGTCATTCACAAGTGGCTACGAGGGTGGGTTCCTGCACCAACAAGCGACAGGTACACAATTGTCCGGCAGCAAGGGCACAGTTCTGGAGGATGACGAGGTGGAGGATGAGGAGGAGATGGAGGAGGAGGAACCATGTTCACAGCAGGGTGGCACCCAGACCAGCTCATGTCCATCACTGGTGCGTGGCTGGGGGGATACAGAGGACACCGACGATACACCTTTCACAGAGGACAGCTTTTCGTTGCCTCTGGGCAGCCTGGCACACATGAGCGATTACATGCTGCAGTGTCTCCGCCACGACCGCCGAGTTGCCCACATTTTAACTGGTGCTGATTACTGGGTGGCCACCCTGCTGGATCCCCGTTACAAGGACAACGTGCCGTCCTTAATTACCTCACTGGAGGCAGGGTTAGCATGGCCGAAATGTGGAAAAGCTTTGTCAGCACGCCACAACAACCAGCACCACCAGCTGAGATGGAACGTCTTAGCAGGAGGCAGCATTTCACCAACATGGTGGAGCAGTATGTGTGCACATGCCTACAAGTACTGAATGACAAGTCTGCCCCGTTCAACTTCTGGGTCTCCAAATTGGGCACATGGCTTGCCCTTTACGCCTTGGAGGTGCTGGCCTGCCCTGAAGCCAGTGTATTATCTGCACGTGTATTCAGCACAGCAGGGGGCGTTATCACAGACAAGTGCAGCCGCCTGTCCAGAGCCAATGTGGACAAGCTCAGGTTCATTAAAATGAACCAGGCATGGATCCCACAGGACTTGTCCATACCTTGTGCAGAATAGACACGGATAGTGTCTGGCCACTTACTGCGCAGGCGCAGTGCTTGCGCAGTATGGTGGACAAGGAGATTCACAAAATCTCCGAAGATGAACTGTGAGTGCAGGTTCAAGCCCCACTATCCAAGTGGACATACGGTAGCACATGGTAACAGGGCCCCTCACGGGCTCGCTTGGCTAGGCTTCAACCTCGGATGATGTGGCTTGAACCTGGAGTCACCGCGCATCGTCTTCGGAGAGTTTCGAAATCCCCTTGTCCTACGTACTGAGCAAGCACAGTACAGGGCGGACACTATGCGACGGTGGACAGAATTCGACACCACTAGCCTTTCCCAGCCATTGTTGTATTTTTGAACCAGTGTTGGCTACCTCGTCCTCCTCCATTGCTGCTTCCACCTACACCGCCACATCCACCGCCACCTCAACCTCCTAATCCATATGGACCTCGTCCTCCTAGGTCAAGATTATAATTTTTTTATTTTTTTTATTTCCAAGCATTTTATTTTCCCACTATCTTATCCATTAAATTGAATAATTTTTTCCAGAATTCTTGGGCATTCCCACCATATGTGCGTCATCGTGCCGTTGAGTTTCTGAGGTTCTTAATGACTTCCTGTACCTCTTCAGCTGAGAAGGGGGCCTCCAGCATTTTATTTTTTTTATTTTTTTTTATGTTATTTTAAGTTATTTCCCTATCCACATTTGTTTGCAGAGCACTTGCCATGCTCTTAACAACATTTTTGTTGCCATTTGCAGCCCTCTAGCCCTTTCCATGACTTTTTTACAGCCATTTTAGTCTTGAAAAGTTTGGGTCCCCATTGACTTCAATGGGGTTCGGAGTTCGGGGTCAAGTTCGGGTCAAGTTCGGTCCCGAACCCGGACTTTTTTCCAAAGTTCGGCCGAACCCGCCGAACCGGAACATCCAGGTGTCCGCTCAACTCTACTCAAGACTAGAAATAATACAACGCAGGAAAAAGAACAAGGGCTGTTGTATAGAGCTGTAAAATAAATTATTCCAATCTGAGGTTATTGTATAGAGGTCATTGTGGCATTGGAAGAGATACTTGTACTTGAAGGTTAAGAAAATCGACAGAATTATAACCCATGCACTGTGCGTGATACATGTCTATCTAATATGTATTTATCTATCATTAAATATGTATAGAATGTATTGAACTACTGACCATTACACCATTTTTATAGTTAGAAAAATCAGATGAGATGGCATAAGATAAAATGAAGAACTGTCTAAATTGTGATGAGACACAATCTTTCCTGTGATCATGTTTGGAAAATCGTTGTACTGTATATGCCAAATGGTGCGTCTGATAGAGCTGTGATATAATGCATCTGTTCTGTTGTGTTTAAATATGTGTTGGTGGTTCCCTCACAATCTGTACTTGTTTATTTTTGAATTTCCTACTTAATGTTTATGTTCTTCAGCCTCCTCTCTTCCCACCAGCATACTTCACTGAACACTTGCATCGTCTGCCTGGTGACACATTATTTAGATGCCCGCACACTCACAAACATAAAGTAATAACAAAAGTTTTATTTTTCGCAAAGAAAGGCAGAGCTAATATCATATATTGAATGGGAAAACTGTTGTAGCCGGTACACCTAGGTGCCTGAGGCTAGATGAGGTCCAAGACTAGTTCTATTGTCCTAGGGTGACACAAGGGTGCTTCTAGATGAAAAATGTCAGGGTGTGTAGTGGACCATATTTAAAGGCGGGTGCAGGGAAAGTCAGCATGGTTTAAAAAGGGGAAAACAGCTGGACATGTAAAAGGCATCTTATGGCTCAGGGCACATAGCAGATTGTGAATTTTTTTATTTATTTTTTAAATCTATATTATTGAGTTTCACAATACTGGCAGTACATGCAGTACAGGAAAAAACATGAGCTCGCAACCCTCGCAGGGGTGCAGCCAAAATATGAAAAGACAAAAAATACAAAAACACTAGAGTCATACAGTGCATGGCTCGAGCACAGATAGTAAAGGGAGTCAAAAATAAGGATGGGCCCGGTGCTCGATGCGAACCCACGTTCGCATCGAGCACCGGGCGTTCGCTCGCTCGGCGAGCCCAGAACTATTTTGGCCGCTCGCACCACGTGGGTGTGAGGCGCGCGGCCCCGCAATGCATTGCGGCCGGCGCGGCCGACGCAGTGCATTGCTGGCTGATGATTGGCCAAGCATGCACTGTGACCCCGCATGCTTGGCCAATCACAGCCCCGGAAACTCGAAGAGCCATAATTGGCTACAGGCAGGACGCCTGTAGCCAATTACAGCTCAGGGGCTGTAGTACACGCCCCCCCCCTATAAAACGCCGCCACGCCGTCTGCGCCGGTCACATGCTGTTCCGGCGCAGATTGAGCAGGCTGATTCTGTGACACTCTGCTGCATTTAGTTAGTTAGAGAGATTCACTTACAGAGATTGAGTTAGATAGATTCAGTTACAAAGATTGATTGAGAAAGAGGGGCTTGTAGTGTGTTCGTGGCAGGCAGGCAGAGCTCCTATATTTTGTTACCAGAAGCACCTATAGGACTTGTAGTGTGTTCGTGGCAGGCAGGCAGAGCTCCTATATTTTGTTACCAGAAGCACCTATAGGACTTGTAGTGTGTTGTGGCAGGCAGGCAGAGCTCCTATATTTTGTTACCAGAAGCACGTATAGGACTTGTAGTGTGTTCGTGGCAGGCAGGCAGAGCTCCTATATTTTGTTACCAGAGGCACCTATAGGACTTGAAGTGTGTTCGTCCCATTACACACACAGCGCTATATTTTGTTCCCAGAAGCACCTATAGGACTTGAAGTGTGTTCGTCCCATCACACACACAGCTCTATATTTTGTTCCCAGAAGCACCTATAGGACTTGAAGTGTGTTAGTCCCATCACACACACAGAGCTCCTATATTTTGTTCCCAGAAGCACCTATAGGACTTGAAGTGTGTTAGTCCCATCACACACACAGAGCTATATTTTGTTCCCAGAAGCACCTATAGGACTTGAAGTGTGTTAGTCCCATCACACACACAGAGCTATATTTTGTTCCCAGAAGCACCTATAGGACTTGAAGTGTGTTAGTCCCATCACACACACAGAGCTATATTTTGTTCCCAGAAGCACCTATAGGACTTGAAGTGTGTTAGTCCCATTACACACACAGAGCTATATTTTGTTCCCAGAAGCACCTATAGGACTTGAAGTGTGTTAGTCCCATCACACACACAGAGCTATATTTTGTTCCCAGAAGCACCTATAGGACTTGAAGTGTGTTAGTCCCATCACACACACAGAGCTATATTTTGTTCCCAGAAGCACCTATAGGACTTGAAGTGTGTTAGTCCCATCACACACACAGAGCTATATTTTGTTCCCAGAAGCACCTATAGGACTTGAAGTGTGTTAGTCCCATCACACACACAGAGCTATATTTTGTTCCCAGAAGCACCTATAGGACTTGAAGTGTGTTAGTCCCATCACACACACAGAGCTATATTTTGTTCCCAGAAGCACCTATAGGACTTGAAGTGTGTTAGTCCCATCACACACACAGAGCTATATTTTGTTCCCAGAAGCACCTATAGGACTTGAAGTGTGTTAGTCCCATCACACACACAGAGCTATATTTTGTTCCCAGAAGCACCTATAGGACTTGAAGTGTGTTAGTCCCATCACACACACAGAGCTATATTTTGTTCCCAGAAGCACCTATAGGACTTGAAGTGTGTGTTAGTCCCATCACACACACAGAGCTATATTTTGTTCCCAGAAGCACCTATAGGACTTGAAGTGTGTTAGTCCCATCACACACACAGAGCTATATTTTGTTCCCAGAGCACCTATAGGACTTGAAGTGTGTTAGTCCCATCACACAGACAGAGCTATATTTTGTTCAGAAGCACCTATAGGACTTGAAGTGTGTTAGTCCCATCACACACACAGAGCTATATTTTGTTCCCAGAAGCACCTATAGGACTTGAAGTGTGTTAGTCCCATCACACACACAGAGCTATATTTTGTTCCCAGAAGCACCTATAGGACTTGAAGTGTGTTAGTCCCATCACACACACAGAGCTATATTTTGTTCCCAGAAGCACCTATAGGACTTGAAGTGTGTTAGTCCCATCACACACACAGAGCTATATTTTGTTCCCAGAAGCACCTATAGGACTTGAAGTGTGTTAGTCCCATCACACACAGCTATATTTTGTTCCCAGAAGCCCTATAGGACTTGAAGTGTGTTAGTCCCATCACACACAGCTATATTTTGTTCCCAGAAGCACCTATAGGACTTGAAGTGTGTTAGTCCCATCACACACACAGAGCTATATTTTGTTCCCAGAAGCACCTATAGGACTTGAAGTGTGTTAGTCCCATCACACACACAGAGCTATATTT
This sequence comes from Lithobates sylvaticus, assembly GCA_028564925.1. Taxonomy (NCBI): domain Eukaryota; kingdom Metazoa; phylum Chordata; class Amphibia; order Anura; family Ranidae; genus Lithobates; species Lithobates sylvaticus. The sequence goes on from JAQSEC010000687.1 coordinate 8,123, forward strand.
TGTTCCCAGAAGCACCTATAGGACTTGAAGTGTGTTAGTCCCATCACACACACAGAGCTATATTTTGTTCCCAGAAGCACCTATAGGACTTGAAGTGTGTTAGTCCCATCACACACACAGAGCTATATTTTGTTCCCAGAAGCACCTATAGGACTTGAAGTGTGTTAGTCCCATCACACACACAGAGCTATATTTTGTTCCCAGAAGCACCTATAGGACTTGAAGTGTGTTAGTCCCATCACACACACAGAGCTATATTTTTGTTCCCAGAAGCACCTATAGGACTTGAAGTGTGTTAGTCCCATCACACACACAGAGCTATATATTTTGTTCCCAGAAGCACCTATAGGACTTGAAGTGTGTTAGTCCCATCACACACACAGAGCTATATTTTGTTCCCAGAAGCACCTATAGGACTTGAAGTGTGTTAGTCCCATCACACACACAGAGCTATATTTTGTTCCCAGAAGCACCTATAGGACTTGAAGTGTGTTAGTCCCATCACACACACAGAGCTATATTTTGTTCCCAGAAGCACCTATAGGACTTGAAGTGTGTTAGTCCCATCACACACACAGAGCTATATTTTGTTCCCAGAAGCACCTATAGGACTTGAAGTGTGTTAGTCCCATCACACACACAGAGCTATATTTTGTTCCCAGAAGCACCTATAGGACTTGAAGTGTGTTAGTCCCATCACACACACAGAGCTATATTTTGTTCCCAGAAGCACCTATAGGACTTGAAGTGTGTTAGTCCCATCACACACACAGAGCTATATTTTGTTCCCAGAAGCACCTATAGGACTTGAAGTGTGTTAGTCCCATCACACACACAGAGCAATATTTTCTTCCCAGAAGAACCTATAGGACTTGAAGTGTGTTAGTCCCATCACACACACAGAGCTATATATTTTGTTCCCAGAAGCACCTATAGGACTTGAAGTGTGTTAGTCCCATCACACACACAGAGCTCCTATATTTTTTCCCAGAAGCACCTATAGGACTTGAAGTGTGTTAGTCCCATCACACAGACAGCGCTATATTTTCTTCCCAGAAGCACCTATAGGACTTGAAGTGTGTTAGTCCCATCACACACACAGAGCTCCTATATTTTCTTCCCAGAAGCACCTATAGGACTTGAAGTGTGTTAGTGGCATCACACAGAGCTCCTCTATTTTCTTTGCAGAAGACCCATAGGACTTCTAGTGTGTTAGTCCCATCACACAGAGCTCCTATATATTCTTCCCAGCAGCACCCATAGGACTTGAAGTGTGTTAGTGGCATCACACAGAGCTCCTCTATTTTCTTTGCAGAAGCACCCATAGGACTCCTAGTGTGTTAGTGGCATCACACAGTTTTCCTATATATTCTTCTCAGAAGCACCCACAGGACTTCTAGTGTGTTAGTGGCATCACACAGAGCTCCTATTTTCTTTGCAGAAGCACCCACAGGACTTCTAGTGTGTTAGTGGCATCACACAGAGCTCCTCTATTTTCTTTGCAGAAGCACCCACAGGACTTCTAGTGTGTTAGTGGCATCACACAGAGCTCCTCTATATTCTTATCAGAAGCACCCACAGGACTTCTAGTGTGTTAGTGGCATCACACAGAGCTCCTCTATTTTCTTTGCAGCAGCACCCACAGGACTTCTAGTGTGTTAGTGGCATCACACAGAGCTCCTCTATTTTCTTTGCAGAAGCACCCACAGGACTTCTAGTGTGTTAGTGGCATCACACAGAGCTCCTCTATTTTCTTTGCAGAAGCACCCACAGGACTTCTAGTGTGTTAGTGGAATCACACAGAGCTCCTATATTTCTTTGCAGAAGCACCCAGGACTTCTAGTGTGTTAGTGGCATCACACAGAGCTCCTCTATTTTCTTTGCAGAAGCACCCACAGGACTTCTAGTGTGTTAGTGGCATCACACAGAGCTCCTCTATTTTCTTTGCAGAAGCACCCACAGGACTTCTAGTGTGTTAGTGGCATCACACAGAGCTCCTCTCTATTTTCTTTGCAGAAGCACCCACAGGACTTCTAGTGTGTTAGTGGCATCACACAGAGCTCCTCTATATTTTCTTTGCAGAAGCACCCATAGGACTTCTTGTGTTAGTGGCATCACACAGAGCTCTATTTTCTTCTCAGAAGCACCCACAGGACTTCTAGTGTGTTAGTGGCATCACACAGAGCTCCTCTATTTTTTTTGCAGAAGCACCCACAGGACTTCTAGTGTGTTAGTGGCATCACACAGAGCTCCTCTATTTTCTTTGCAGAAGCACCCACCACAGGACTTCTAGTGTGTTAGTGGCATCACACAGAGCTCCTATATTTTCTTCTCAGCAGCACCCACAGGACTACCGACTACAATAGGGCTGAGAGCAGCACCCCAACCGACTACAATGGGGAGACCGCAAGGGGAGGCAGAGCGTGCAGAGCCAAGAACACAGGGCAGGCAGGCTCTGTTTCTAGTGGACGTGGCGTGGACGTGGACGTGGTCGTGCATCGTCATCAGCACGTGGCCATGGGACACGCGCGTCTTTGTTTTCGGCAGCTGGACATGTGGAGCCGCATCATGCTGAAGGCTTGGTAGAATGGATGACCAAGCCCTCCTCATCCTCCTCATCCTCTCTCACCCAGGCTCAGGGTACTGACAGAGCATCATCAGCCACCCCTTCCCTAGACCCACCATGTCCTCCTGAGGAGTCCCCCGAACTCTTTGAGCACAGTGTTGGGTACATGCTCCAGGAGGATGCCCAACGATTCGAAGGCTCGGATGACGATACCCAGCTTGAGGAATCTGGCAGTACTGTTCCACCAGCTGCAGCTTACTGCCAGGTTTGCTCTAGTGGTGAAGAGGGAGGGGATGATGAGGTCACTGACTCCACGTGGGTGCCTCAAGGGAGAGAGGATGAGGAGGAGGACGAGGAGGAGGAGGATGCGGCGTCACATGTCCAACGAGGCAGGATGCCCCCTGGAGGCCAGGTAGAGGCCAGCACAGCAACTGTACAACACCGCAGAGCTCCGCCTGTGCAGGGCGCTGCCTCTGCACGTTATCAGAAAAGTTCTTTGGTGTGGGCCTTTTTTGAGACGAGTGCAGCAGATCGCACCACTGCTATTTGCAATATTTGTCTCAAGCGTATCTCGCGTGGCCAAAACATCAGCCGCTTGGGCACGACAAGCATGACCAGACATATGGCGACCTGCCATGCAGCTCGTTGGCAGGCACACATAAAAGACCCACACCAAAGAACTAAGCGGACCTCTCCTTGCTCCTCCTCAGCTGGGATCTCCATCCCCACTACACCTTCAGTCCACTCTGAAAGCTGCTCTGAGAGGACTGAAGGTGTAGACTTAGGTGTGTCACAACCAAGTACTTGCAGTACACCGACGTCCGATTGCAGCAGGCAAATTTCCCTGCCCCAGCTGCTGGACCGTAGATAGAAGTACACTCCCAGCCATCCACAAGCCCAGCGGTTGAATGCTAGCCTTGCTAAATTGCTAGCACTTCAACTGCTGCCTTTTCAGTTGGTAGACTCGGCCCCCTTCCGTGAGTTTGTTCAATGTGCGGTTCCTCAGTGGCAGGTTCCCAAACGCCACTTTTTCTCGCGGAAGGCGATTCCGTCTCTCTACCGGCATGTGGAGGGCAATGTCCATGCCTCGCTGGACAGGGCGGTCAGCGGTAAGGTGCATATTACCGCTGACTCATGGTCCAGCAGGCATGGACAGGGACGGTACCTTTCTTTCACGGCCCATTGGGTCACTCTATTGGCAGCTGGGAGGGATGCAGGACAAGGTGCAGTAGTGTTGGAGGTTGTTCCGCCACCACGCCTCCAAAACGCGACTACTGCTACTGGTTGTGACACACCTCTCTCCTCCACCCCCTCCTCTTCTTCTTCCTCCAGTGCTCTGTCCTTGGAACCAGCGGTGCTCCGTAGGCGTACAAGGGGCTACGCAAGTACGCAGGCAAAAAGATGCCATGCCGTGCTTGCGCTGGTGTGTTTGGGGGACAGGAGCCACACTGGGCCAGAGGTTCTGGCAGCTCTGCAGGGGCAGGCCGAGAGGTGGTTGACGCCACGTCAGCTTAAGCCAGGAATGGTCGTTTCTGACAATGGCACCAACCTCCTCTCCGCCCTGCGACAGGGGCAGCTCACCCATGTGCCCTGCATGGCTCACGTCCTCAACCTGGTGGTGCAGCGGTTCTTGGGCAGGTTCCCAGGCTTACAGGATGTCCTGAGGCAGGCCAGGAAAGTCTGTGTGCATTTCCGCCGATCTTATAATGCCAGTGCTCGGCTGACTGAGCTGCAAAAGGAGCTGAACCTGCCCAAGAACCGCCTAATATTTGACATGCCCACCAGGTGAACTCAACGTTGGCCATGCTGCAGCGACTGCACACGCAGCAGAGGGCCATCAATGAGTACCTTTGCGACTACGGCACCAGGACAGGGTCAGGGGAGCTTGGTTTTTTTTCCCCACGTCAGTGGAGCATGATCAGGGATGCATGCACTGTCCTCTCACCATTTGAGGAGGCCACGAGGATGGTGAGCAGTGACAGTGCATGCATCAGTGACACTGTCCCTCTTGTCCACCTGTTGGAGCATACGCTGCGTGGGATAATGGACAGGGCACTTGAGGCAGAACAGAGGCAGGAAGAGGAGGACTTCCTTGCCTCTCAAGGCCCCCTTTATCCGGACAGTGTTCCTTCTGTCCCACCCATCACACAGGAAGAGGATGAGGAGGAGGAGGAGGAGGAGGAGGAGGATTGTGTGAGCATGGAGGTGGAGCCTGGCACTCAGCATCAGCAGCAGCAGTCTTTTAGGGATGATGTACAGTCCCAACAAACCAGTGGACTTGTACGTGGCTGGGAGGAGGTGGCTGGCGATCATGTCATCCTCAGTGACCCAGAAGACTCCGGACCGAATGCCTCAGCTAACCTACGCTGCATGGCCTCCCTGATCCTGCAAAGCCTGCGGAAGGATCCTCGTGTTCTTCGGATCAAGGAGAGGGACCATTACTGGCTGGCCACTCTCCTTGATCCGCGGTACAAGGGTAAGGTTGCGGACCTTATCTTGCCGTCGCAGAGGGAGCAGAGGATGAGACATCTCAGGGAGGCCTTGCAGAAAGGTCTGTGCAACGCGTTCCCAGAAACTGGGAGGCTACAAACTCCTGGTCCTGGGCGACGAGTTGCTGAGGCTTCGGTCAGTGGCAGAAGGAGCGGTGGGGAAGGTGGACGTCTGACCGATGCGTTCAGACAATTTTTTAGTCCGCAGCCCCAAGGTATGATCGGTTCCAGCAACCATCGCCAGCGTCTGATATACATGGTGCAGGAATACCTTGGGGCAAGGTCAGACTTGGACACCTTTCCCACCGAAAATCCTCTGGCTTACTGGGTCCTGAGGATGGATCACTGGCCAGAGCTTGCACAGTATGCAATTGAGCTACTGGCCTGTCCTGCCTCCAGCGTTCTTTCCGAACGCACATTCAGTGCTGCTGGAGGATTTGTGACTGATCATAGGGTGCGCCTGTCCACCGCCTCGGTTGATCGACTGACATTCATCAAAATGAATCAGTCTTGGATCACCACCAGCTACCAGGCACCTGAGGCGGATATAACCGAATAATTTTTAATGTCACATCCCTTCAAGACTGCCTATGCTGATGCTGAGTGACTGTCCTCTTATGTTCACTGACTATCCTCTTCCTCCTCCTCAATGATCCATGCCACCACACCAGTGCCTAAGGCACAATTTTTCAGCCCCTGTTTAACAGGGGCGTGTACTTACAATTTTTTTAAAAAAATGCTTCGCAACACGTGTGACTGCTGTGCTCCAAGTACAGT
>JAQSEC010002249.1:0-14160 GCA_028564925.1 Lithobates sylvaticus
GTTCGTCGGTTTGTCCGTCGGACAAAGTCTTATCTCCTGCTGGAAAGATTTCCCGTCAACCCGGTCCGATCACACCAAATCCGAGCGTGTGTACGCTTGTCCGACGGACAAAGTGCTACGCATGCTCAGAAGAAATTCTGTGACGGAAGCGCTCGGTCAGGTAAAACTACCTTTCCTAATCGACACAGCACATTCGTCACGCTGCAATGTTAAAATGTCTTTAATGCAGCGCATTCTCTTTTTCTTTACAATGCAACAAGAATGACATGTTTTAGCTGCTCCTATTCACCCGCACTTCTCACAAACTTACTTCTTTATTACTTTGCAGCATTTATACAATACATGTTTATTTTTACTCTGAACGGAAAAGAATCTTTGTTATTTTTTTACCATGATTTGTCTTTTTTTTTTTTTTTTTGGGGAATACATATTTGAATGTTTTTTTTTTTTTTTTTTTTGGAGGGGGGTTGTGTGTCTCAAATTACCAAAAACACATTATTTACATTTGTATTTCTTGCTTAAATTTACTAGGAGGTTGTTTGTTGTTGTTGCCCCTTGTTAATTCTACTTTAGGATTAGTGAAATGTACCAGCCTACTCAAAGAAAAACTGTCATTGTAGCAAAGTAAACACAATAGTCAATGATTATTTCAAATCAAAAAAACCTTTATTTAGGTCACACCAACAAACCAAAGAGGAACGCAGCCATGGTGAAACTTGGGGAATTTGCAAAGTCTTGGCCCCCCACGGCAACCATCATTGTCCAAGCGTAGAAAATTGGGGGCCTGAGGAGTACGTATATTAAGGGGAGTGCAATCTGGTCGTGAAGTCCAAAGTATCCGGAACTGCAGCAGATGCCATCTAGGTCCCCAGGCTCTGGTACTACAAGAGGCTCCATCTTCTCTCACACCAGACTGATTGCAGGTCGTCACTCTCAGGTCTTCCTTCCACGCTTCCTTCCACGCTGTGGCTGTCGTGCTGGTGGGGTGGCAGAAGGAGGAGGAGGAGGAGGAGGAGGCGGAGCATGGTAACTATGGCAAACATGTGTGACTGGGGTCATCTCCCCAGCCCTACCCTTATTTAGGACATGGAGGATGAGCCCCTCACACATGTTGCGTTGCCCCACCTCCATACCCATCATTTTTGTGACAACCACCGAGCCAAAGGTCTCCTCGTCGGCGGGTGTGGCATGTAGGGAGTCTGAAGCCTCTCTGATCATCCGGAGCGCTGACTGTGCCGCATAACCCCCCCTTCTCGCCCTTTTGTACGGAGGGCGGAGGGGAGGGGTTTGGGTGTCAGTCAGGCTCCGAGGCCTAGCCCCCTCTTGGCTGCCACTACCCAGCTGGTGGCTGCCACTAACCCCTGCCTCCTCCTGACTGCCACCTTCCACAGCCACCTCCTGGCTGAGGTCTTCCTGTGTATGAAAAAGGGACATAGTTTCAGTTATTTGTTCATCAAACACACACAATTCTCATCTAGTGACTGGTGCAAAATGTTTACAAATAGAAAACCATACAATTCTCAGCCCAGCAGTTTAGATTCTGGCCCCAAATGTCTCCCACACCACTGTCTGTTGATATGTCAAACACGTTAGGAACTAAGCAATTGGCGATCCTGAATTAAGTGAACATCATTCATTATTCCCATAAATGGTAACAAAACTACTATACCTGGAACAAGCTGGGCTCCTCCACCTCTTCCAGACTGGAAGGCCCAGGTTGCTCCTCGGAAGCCTCATCAGGGGTGGGCTGTGCGCAAGGAAGCGTGGAAGGAGGGTTGAGGTTGGCTCCGTGACATCAGCCTGGTCCTTCAGAAAATGGAGACTCTGATAGTACCAGAGCTTGGGGACATAGACCTCATCTGCTGAAGTTGCAGTTTCCTCAGACTTCACGACCTTCTTCCTCTCCCTGATATACGCACTCCTCAGGCTGCCAATTTTCTTTCTAATATCATCAACAGTTGCCGTGGGGAACCTTGGCTTGACAAATTCCACAAGTTCCTCCAGGGCTGCGTGCCTCTTTGGTTTGTTGGTGTAATGTGGGTGTATACCCTGCCACAATATGGGAAAATCCCTGTATTTGGCAATGAAGAGGGGGAGAAAACTCATGTCGTTGAATCCCTTCATATCAATCTCTGCAAGACACAACAACACACCAAACCCTATAAATTATGTCAGGCTAAACTCTCCTAATCTTCTCCATAAAGAAGCCTCAAGTTCAAATCAGTCTAGGCTAGTTATGTACCAACGTTAAATTGTACCTTCGTTTGTAGCGATCGTCTCGTGTGAGTTTTCTCTCCCCTCGTCTCCCAGATCGTGGCTACGACACAGGCGTGTGACGTTTTATATACACTGCGCATGCTTCAAACTCCGCCCGCCCCTGACGATCTTTCTCGTCTATTCCCCACCCCTTCTCTTTACGGCGTAGTGGGGAGAGCACATGGCGGGGACACAGCAGGTGCGCCACAAATATCCCACCAACGAGGAGGAGGACGAGGAAAGTCCGGAGGCAGAAACGTCCCGATCCCGGAACCTGAAATTCAAGGCCTCCAATATGTCATTTGGAGAAATGTTGGAGATGGTGGACATATTAAAGAGGAGCGACTATGATGGGAAGTATGGGCCTTACCTCAACCCCAATGTCCGCAAGGCCAAGATCATGTCTAAAGTTGTGAGAAGGCTGTACAATAATTTTGGGGTACAACGATCCAAGGAGCAACTCAGGAAACGCTGGTCAGACCTGAAACTGAGGGAGGCCGATCAGTACAGAAAGATCAAGAGAATTCTTCAAAAAAGTAAGTAGTTGTGTTTTGTGTTTGATTTCTTGCTTGCATACTGCTCCATTGTGTTTTGATTTTTACCAAGTTGTACATTCCAAAATGGCCACTTTCAGGTTCGTCTGTGCATTCGATCGTACTCAGCCTCGATCTTTCTGCCACTGTCATGGTCGTGTGTGTGTGCATTCGATCGTACGCAACCTCGATCGTTCGGCCACTTATAATACGATGTTTGGTGTTTTTTTTGGGGAAAGGAAGTTTGTTCTCACTAGAAATGTCACCAAGAATGTAAAGCCAATTTATTCAATGTAAAGGAGAGGTCACTCAGTAGCTGTTTACCCATCTGGACTCTAGAGCACTAGTGCTGGGACACCCAAACCCCCTTTTTATTATGCTTTTCCACACATGTGCTCCAGTGGATACTAGAGGGGGGTCTCCATCACACAAACTTCTACCAAAAAGCTAGTCAGTTTAGCACCTTTACAAAGTGACTTCATTCATGTAGTTGACATTTGTAACTGGCCAAACTAAAATAGTGTCCGTCACTTTCAAGCAATGTTTGTCATTTCCTATTTCTGCCCTCAATAGCTTGTGTTGCTAAATCTTCCTTTTGGACATTCTCATAGGGGAGCGAAAACTTGGGCCGTCTGAGGAAACCCCCAAACCAACACCTACCAAAAAAGGGGAAAGAGCAGAAGCAGAGGAGGAGGAGGAGGAGGAAGGAGAGATCATCGAACTTGGAGAAATTGTCACCACAACAGGTGAGTGTGGGAGAACACAGCTACTGGTAAGCTAATCCATGTATGGCTGCCTCATTTCCAACACCCCATTTTTGTTTGTTTGTGGTTTTTAGGTGACGTGGATGTTGTGGAAGAAAAATCGCACTTTACCACAGAGAGTGCCCACGTACTCATCGGAGAGATAATGGTCTGCAATAGAGATCTAGATTACATAAAGCAAAACATCAATGATGTTCAACAAAAATTGAAGAACATCATTGATATTTTAGGAAAAATATGAAAACGCACCAAGTAATTAACACACATTTGTGCCAGCTTCAGAACACATTTGCAACTTAAAAACTGTCTGAAATTTGGAACATGCACACATTGTGTCCACATGTGCTAGCTCCCACCATGGTGGATGAATGGCAACGTTTTTTTGGGGGTGCAAACACTTTACGAACTACGAAAGTGGTTGTGGTGAAGGGGTTGCACCCCCAAAAAACGTCCATTCATCCCCATGATGGAAAATGGCACTTTTGAAGCTTCTAGGCATGTGTTTTACCATCTAATGACCATTTTCAGTCCCAAATTGTGTGCATGTTCCAAATTTCCACTTTTCGGGGGTGACCCCCCCATGTGATGAAGGCAAGATCAAACACACTTTGAACATATAGTCATGTCTGATCTTGTCTTCACTTTACAAAGTTGAACTTTCCAAGTTCCTAGGTTCTGTTTTGCTCCATGCCTGGTTTTACCAATTGCGGAATGTTTGTAAACAATGTTGTAAATAACCAAGATGTTGTCAGTTTTGGCGTGAAGATTGTAAACGCACTTGGGAATGTTTTCCTAGTAAACTTTTATTTTTCTAAATGTGTGGCTTCCTTATTTAAAAAACACAATGCATTATGTATGTAAAATGAAAAGGATATGGGGGGCAATGGGTGTTATTTACTAAAGGCAAATCCACTTTGCACTCCAATTTTCTTTCCCGGGGAACTTTTTCAATGCACTTGTAGAGCATAGCGGATTTGACTTATGTAAATGACACCCACAGTGCTTTGTACGAAAACACGGAGCACAGCATTTTGGAGAATACACACATGTCAGACCTGGTGATGAAAAGGAGTATTTTGGGTGTCAGTTATGCAGTACAAACCTTCTCTAGACCAAAGATTAGGTAGCAAACACACAACATGAGAATAATCTTTTTGGGAAGAAGAGACTGTTACCTCCTTTTGCCCAGAAAGTGCATTCCCACTGTCGAAGGCAAAGGGAAAAAATGTCAAAGTAAAATAAGCTAAAAAGAAGACTGAAATGACATGAAATCATAGGTTGGTTAAAATATCAGATTTATTAAAAAATGCCTCTCACACATCGTCAGGCAGAGCAATGGCCCCCCTACCCACAAAGTACTGCATATATTGGTCCCGGACCACACGGGCATTTAGAGGGGGCAAGCCTGGACGTGCCACTCGAAGGGCTGTGAGTTCGGCATTTGGAGGGCCCTCCACATCTGGGCCAACGGGCACCACATAGTTCCTGTTATGTCTTTTGAGGAAGTTGTGCAATATGCAACAGGCAAGAACTATGTGGTTCAGTTTGTATTCCGCCAAGTTAAATGCCGTCAGGAACAGGCGGAAGCGGCTGGCCAGGATGCCAAAAGCGTTCTCCACAACTCTTCTGGCTCTGGACAGCCTGTAGTTGAAGACCCTCTGGTCCGGGGTGAGGGTCCTCATCGGGAACGGCCTCATCACATGGGGAGTCAACGCAAACGCTTCATCTGCGACAAAGACGAAGGGGAGTCCTTCGGCATTCTCCTCTGGAGGTGGCAAGCACAGACTGCCACTTTGGAGACGCCAGTAGAACTCCGTGTGCGTAATGGCCCCACCATCCGATATCCGGCCGTTCATCCCCACGTCCACATACATAAACTCGTATGTTGCCGACACCACCGCCAACATCACTACACTATTAAACCCTTTATAATTATAATAGTAGGACCCCGAGTTGGGCGGTGGGACGATGCGGACGTGTTTCCCATCAATTGCCCCTCCGCAGTTAGGAAAGTCCCAACGGCTGGCAAAGTGGGAGGCCACAGTCTGCCATTCCTGTGGCGTGGAAGGGAACTGTGGAGTGAAACAAGAAAAAAAAATTAGTCACTTTGCACCTAAACATTGCAAGCAGATTAGACAATCAACATCTTGGAACAAGAGCATTGTCTAAAATTGGAGGCTGGAAAGTATTTGCACAGAAAAGTAGAGGCTCCCCTTCACAGATTACTCACCCCCCCATCAATCCCCCCACTTCTGATGGGCCATTGGCAATAACTAGGGGTTTTGGGGGGGGGGTGGTGGACAGCTAACCCTCTGCACTTCATTGATTGGCAAATGGCTCAATAATGTGGGCTAGTTTGGCCAGACCCTCTGTACTTAACACTATTGGCAGGCCACAGGAAAGATCAAATAACATTTCAGCGCCCCCGCCCCCCCCCCCCAAAAAAGGCAGGCACAGTGTGACATTATTAAATTACCAAGCAAGCTAATAGGAGGGAAAGAAGACAAAAAAATAGGAAATTGAATGTATGGAGGCAGTCCCTTGCACTACATGCTTTGCTGAATTCATCCCTAAAGATGCGCACTATAAAGAGGTAGGTATATAGTGTGTATGGACCTTGGGAAAGCCAGCAGATAAAGGATTGGTACCATCTGACAGAGCAGTTGGGGGAGGGGGTTCCTAATGAGTTTGCCCCCCCCCCCCCCCCCCCCCCACAAAAAAAACAAAAAAAGGGGGCTCTACATGAAGTAAACCACACAGCAAACATTTGTGCATATTTTAGGGGGTGTTTTGGGGCAAACAATACTATGCAGCAGACAAAAGACATTGCTTAAGTGACTAGGCCATAGGTGTCTATTGGGGCAGAAGAGCATGCTGGTGAGGTAAGTGAAGGGAAAAATGCATGAAGGAGAAAAGGGGCACAGCATATTAGAACATATTGCAATCATGGTAATTAGGGAAGGAGGTCAAAAATACAAGTCATTAGCAAACAGAGCATACATAGAAGGGAATAGTAAAGTAGAAATGTTACCTTAATATAGTCCTCCTGCAGGACCTGAATGATGGCAGAACAGGTCTCTGGAATAATGATTCCCAGGGCCTGGGGAGAGATACCTGAAGAGAACTTCAAATCCTGAAGACTTCTCCCTGTCGCCAAGTACCTCAACGTGGCAACAAGCCTCTGCTCCGGAGTAATGGCTTGTCTCATGCAGGTATCCTGCCGGCTGATAAAGGGGGTCAGCAAAGCCAAAAGACGGTGAAAATCGGGGTCCGTCATCCTGAGAAAGTTCCTGAAATCATCAGGATTATTCTCCCGGATCTCACGAAGCAAAGGCATGTGCGAGAACTGGTCACGCTGAAGCAACCAATTCTTGGTCCACATACTCCTCGTCACTCTGTTCATGGACGGGTCTTGGGTCAAAGCTAAAAGCCCGACACCAATTCCGCGTACAGCACGAACTCGGCGACGAGTACGCACGGGAAACATCGCTCAGAAGGTCACAAAAGGTCGGCTGGTCAGAACGGACAAACAGAAAGCACCGATAAACAGCAAGGCCTGAAAGAACGAAGTGAATACCAGCAACGAGCAGACAATAAGCAGTGCAAATCAAAGCGTCCTATATCAAGATATAGGCCGCAATGACCAACAAATGCGAACTGACTACACGCACTAATAAACAGATACGCACGACAAGCACAAACTGAAGAGCAGTAACGATCTGAGTCAGAAAACTGAGAAGCGCGAATCTTAAGTCACCAAACTTCCACTAACTCTCGATAAACACGGGATCAGCAGAAGGAGCCCAACGGGTGCCTGACGTGGTGCTGAACTTCCCTTTTGTAATCTCGTGGACGACGACTTACGTCACGACGTTCTTCCGGACCGGATATTCCGACAACGTAGTCCGACCGTGTGTACGCAACGCCAACATCGGACAAAGTACGTCGGACAAAGTCCGACTGACCTGGTCCGCGGATTGTCCGAGCGTGTGTATGGGGCTTAACACATGATTTTGCATTAATCTAAACAATTCCATTGTAGCTTTGGATGTATGTTTAGGGTCATTGTCCTGCTGGAAGGTGAACTTCTGCCCCCAGTCTTAAGTCTTTTGCAGACTCTAATAGGTTTTCTTCTAAGATTGCTCTGTATTTGGCTCCATCCATCTTCCCATCAACTCTGACCAGCTTTCCTGTCCCTGCTGAAGAAAAGCATCCCAACCACATGATACTGCCACCACTATGTTTTACAGGGGGTATGGTGGGTTTAGGGTGATGTGCAGTGTTAGTTTCCCGCAACCATAAGGTTTTGCTTTTAGGCCAAAAAGTTCAATTTTGGTCTCATCTGACCAGAGCACCTTCTTCCGCATGTTTGCTGTGTGGCTTCTCGCAAACTGAAAAATTGGACTTCTTATGGCTTTCTTTCAAGAATGTCTTTCTTCATGCCACTCTTCCATAAAGGCCAGATTTGTGACGAGTGCACGACTAATAGTTGTCCTGTTGACAGATTCTCCCACCTGAGCTTTGGATCTCTGCAGCTCCTCCAGAGTTACCACGGGCCTCTTGGCTGCTTCTCTGATTAATGCTGTCAGTTTAGGTGGACGGCCATGTCTTGGTAGGTTTTCAGTTGTGTGAAACTCTTTCCAATTTTGGATGATGGATTGAACAGTGTTCTGTGAGATGTTCAAAGTTTTAAAGTGCTTTAAATTTCTCCACAACTATATCCCTGACCTGTCTGGTGTGTTCCTTGGGCTTCATGATGCTGTTTTCACTAAGGTTTCACTAAGGTTGTAATTAAATTACACACAGGTGGACTCTATTTACGAATTAGGTGAATTTTGAAGGCAATTGGTTCCTCTAGATTTTAGTTAGAGGTATCAGAGTAAAGGGGGCTGAATACAATTGCATGCCACACTTTGTAAAAAAATTTGAAAACCCTATCATTTTTTATCCACTTCGCAATTATGTGCCACTTTGTGTTGGTCTATCACATAAAATCCCAATAAAATACTATTTTTTGTTTTTGGTTGTAACATGACAAAATGTGGAAAATTTTAAGGGGTATGAATACTTTTTCAAGGCACTGTATTCTTTCATTTACAAACATGTGTGGTCTTGGTCACTCAATTTTTATTTTTTAAAGTAATATTGTACTGATTAAACGAAAACGTTCGTTCTAGTATTGTGCGAGAAAAATTTCCATGCTTGTCCCTTCGGATAATTTCACATGAACCGTTGTGATTTGCCTTCGAAAAGCTGTGTACTAAGGGTAAGATTATCATATGATTGTCTCAACAGCAGTATTTTTCTCATCCTGTGTACTAGGCATTAGATTGCTTCAGGTTGTATTGCTTTTGTTCAGAAATAATTTTAGGAAAGAACATGGTGAGTGACTCATACAGCAGTTTGTTTGCAATTTATATAGATTACCCAGACGGGATTTTTTTTTCATCTAAAAATAAAGTGTAGGTATACTTTAACCCAGGTATTGTGAAGGTCTTCGAGGCCCACACACTCTATGGCCATGTAGATCCTGCACTGACCTGTACATATACAAATTAGACACATTGGAGGGTCATTTACTAAGATGAATACGCTGTGCCGGTTCATGCCTTAATTGGTGCGCCAGATAAATCATTAATTGAGCATGTCAACCGACGCACTCATATGCGCAACAGCTATAATAATATGCCATTGATAATAGCGCACGCTGGGCCTCCTGGGAAGTGGAGGACTGGCACGATTCCTTCTCTAGATCTCTCAAAGGTATCTACAACACCTCTCTCACAGAGGCCAACATCAAACTTCTAACGAGATGGTACCTAGTCCCGACTAGACTGGCTCACATGTACCCCTCCTCATCCCCCCTTTGCTTCAGGGGATGCCAGGGACTAGGCACCATGCTCCACATCTGGTGGGAATGTCCCATGATAAGAGGTTTCTGGAACAAAACGTTTCACTTGATTCGTAAGGTTACCGGTTGCTGTATTGTTCAGTCTCCTGCAATTGCATTGCTTAATGGTCTCGCACCAGGTATCTCAAAACTCACTCGACGGCTAATACTATTTATATTGACGGGAGCTAAATTATCCATCGCCAAGGCCTGGAAGTCCCCAACGGTCTCACTATCGTCCATGAAGAGGAAGGTTTCATGGATAATGGAGCAAGAAAAACTGGTCAGCTCTTTGTTAGACAAGACAGAACTATTTAAAGCTATATGGGAACCATGGGCTCATTATATTGGAATCTCCTTGATACCTGGAATTGATCATAAGCTGTAAATCTATTTTCAGGGTCGTGCATCAGTTGGATAGACACTTTACCGACTACACTTCTCCCCTATCTTTCTTCTTCTCTTCCCTCTTTTTCCCTCTCTCTCTTCTACATTCCTCTTTCTTCTGTTCTCTCATTTGTTTTGATTGAGTTTTTATTTCATTATGCTCATGTAGTATAGTCATTGGTGATAGAGTTGAGTTCTTTTACTACAAACTTAGAATGGTGACCCTTGTTACTAATGTAGAGCTATTTAGTTATCGTCTGGATCTCCAGCTGCATATCCAGATCTGTGTATACAGTATTCATGGAATACGATCCAGCAGGAGTCACATGATCCTTTGATATGGTGCTTTCATCAGTTTACATGTTTTTATTTTTTATTTTTTCCTTAGATATACGTAAATTCCCTCTAGTGGGGAACTTCATATAGAGACGGGGGCCCACGTTCCTCACTGGACACAGTGAGTTCCCTTTAGGGGTGTCCGGAGAGGTAAGTGGGTCCCAGACAATCCTCCAGCGTGACAATTGTTCTCTTCACGTAGTTTTGATAAGACTTGATATCCGGTATAATAGCTTCATGTTGCAGGCTTTCTCATGTTTTTTTTTTTTTTTTAAACTGTCTGAGGGATACTTTTCCTAATCGTATATGTTTTTTTTTTTTTCTTCTTTTATATATATGTTTTGAACTCAACTTTTGTAAGAACTGTGGTAAAACTACACTGTCATTGTTTCGGATACTATGTCTTGCTTACTTGTATTGAAGTTAAAATAAAACTTTTATTGAAAAAGATAATAGCGCACGCTGTATCATTAAGATTCCATTCACACAGGGGCAACACGACTTCCAGCGCGACTTTGGGAGGCAACTTGGACACAACTTGAGTAAGAATCACAGTGCGACTTCAACACGACTTGGGGCGACTTACAACACGACTTTAAGTCGCCCCCAGGCCAGGTGACTTTAATATTAAATAAAAAACCGGCATGGGTTCCCCTCCAAGAGCATACCAGGCCCTTAGGTCTGGTATGGATATTGGGGGGGAACCCCGCACCAAAATAAAAAAATGGCGTGGGGGTCCCCCTCAAAATCCACACCAGGCCCTTCAGGTCTGGTATGGATTTTTAATGGGAACCCCGCGCCAAAAAAAAAAATGGCGTGGGGGTCCCCTTCAAAATCCATACCAGGCCCTTATCCGAGCACGCAACCTGGAAAGCCGCAAGAAAAGAGGAGGGGGACGAGAGAGTGCCCCCCCTCCTGAACCGTACCAGACCACTTGCCCTCAACATTGGGAGGGTGCTTTGGGGGTAGCCCCTCAAAGCACTATGTCCCCATGTTGATGGGGACAAGGGCCTCATCCCCACAACCCTTGCCCGGTGGTTGTGGGGGTCTGTAGGCAGGGGACTTATCGGAATCTGGAAGCCCCCTTTGACAAGGGGACCCCCAGATCCCGTCCCTCCCTGTGTGAAATGGTAAGGGGGTACAAAAATACCCCTACCATTTCACAAAAAAGTGTCAAAAATTGTAAAAATGACAAAAGACCGTTTTTGACAATTTCCCTCTGATCCTCTGCTTCTTGCTCTGGTGTTCTCGTCCGGCATCTTCCTCCACGGTGTCTTCTTCCCCGCTTCATTTTCGGGCCGCTCCGCATCCATGGGAGGCTCCCACTGTGTGACGCTTCTCTTCTTCTGACAGTTCTTATATAACAGAGGGCGGGGCCACCTGGTGACCCCACCCCCCTCTGATGCACGGTTCCATTATAGAAGTGTCAGAAGAAGAGAAGCGTCACACAGCGGGAGCCTCCCATTGATGCGGAGCGGCCAGAGAACGAAGCGGGGAAGAAGACGCAGTGGAGGAAGATGCTGGACGAGAACACCGGAGCAAGAAGCTGAGGATCAGAGGAAGAAGCAGAGGAAAAAGAAGATGGAGGAAGAAACTGAAGGATGAAGGAAGAAGGAAGGAAGAAGACCCAAAGAAGGTGGAAAGAAGAAGACTTTAAATAAAGGAATTGTCAAAAATGATCTCTTTTTATTTTTAACACTTTTGATAATTTTTGGGGGAAATGATAGGGGTACTTTTCGCGCCGCGGTCTTTCAAGGCGCCAAATTTAAATGTGGGCAAGCTGAAAATGACGCTGACAAGCTGAATATCACACTGGGCAAGCTGAATATCACACTGGGCAAGCTGAATATCACACTGGGCAGGCTGAATATCACACTGGGCAAGCTGAATATCACACTGGGCAAGCTGCAAATGACACTGACAAGCTGCAAATCACATTGGGCAAGCTGCAAATCACACTGGGCAAGCTGCAAATCACACTGGGCAAGGCTGCAAATGACGCTGGGCAAGCTGCAAATGACGCTTAAATGTAAGTGTTTTTTTCCCTAAACTTCCCTCCTAAAACTTTTTTTCCTTAAAAGGCCCTCCTAAACTTGGGGTGCGTGTTATACGCCGGTGCGTGTTATACGCTGTTATACGCTGTTATACGCTGATAAATACGGTAATTGCCTTTCTTGAAAAGCTGCTACTTCACTTCTCTCTTGGTCACTGCTATACTTCACGGTGTGTGAATACCTACTACCCCCACAGTTTTTTGTGCCTTTTTCTGCTGGCCTCTATGTTACTACAGGATGTCAGATCCAGAAGGAGGAACCAGAGTGTGCAACAAGGGGTAGCAGCCAGGTATTTGATCCATTTAACCAGTCAAATACTTACAGAGAACAGGGAACAGTGAAGCTGCAGCTTTATATTGACGGGAGCTAAATTATCCATCGCCAAGGCCTGGAAGTCCCCAACGGTCTCACTATCGTCCATGAAGAGGAAGGTTTCATGGATAATGGAGCAAGAAAAACTGGTCAGCTCTTTGTTAGACAAGACAGAACTATTTAAAGCTATATGGGAACCATGGGCTCATTATATTGGAATCTCCTTGATACCTGGAATTGATCATAAGCTGTAAATCTATTTTCAGGGTCGTGCATCAGTTGGATAGACACTTTACCGACTACACTTCTCCCCTATCTTTCTTCTTCTCTTCCCTCTTTTTCCCTCTCTCTCTTCTACATTCCTCTTTCTTCTGTTCTCTCATTTGTTTTGATTGAGTTTTTATTTCATTATGCTCATGTAGTATAGTCATTGGTGATAGAGTTGAGTTCTTTTACTACAAACTTAGAATGGTGACCCTTGTTACTAATGTAGAGCTATTTAGTTATCGTCTGGATCTCCAGCTGCATATCCAGATCTGTGTATACAGTATTCATGGAATACGATCCAGCAGGAGTCACATGATCCTTTGATATGGTGCTTTCATCAGTTTACATGTTTTTATTTTTTATTTTTTCCTTAGATATACGTAAATTCCCTCTAGTGGGGAACTTCATATAGAGACGGGGGCCCACGTTCCTCACTGGACACAGTGAGTTCCCTTTAGGGGTGTCCGGAGAGGTAAGTGGGTCCCAGACAATCCTCCAGCGTGACAATTGTTCTCTTCACGTAGTTTTGATAAGACTTGATATCCGGTATAATAGCTTCATGTTGCAGGCTTTCTCATGTTTTTTTTTTTTTTTTTTAAACTGTCTGAGGGATACTTTTCCTAATCGTATATGTTTTTTTTTTTCTTCTTTTATATATATGTTTTGAACTCAACTTTTGTAAGAACTGTGGTAAAACTACACTGTCATTGTTTCGGATACTATGTCTTGCTTACTTGTATTGAAGTTAAAATAAAACTTTTATTGAAAAAGATAATAGCGCACGCTGTATCATTAAGATTCCATTCACACAGGGGCAACACGACTTCCAGCGCGACTTTGGGAGGCAACTTGGACACAACTTGAGTAAGAATCACAGTGCGACTTCAACACGACTTGGGGCGACTTACAACACGACTTTAAGTCGCCCCCAGGCCAGGTGACTTTAATATTAAATAAAAAACCGGCATGGGTTCCCCTCCAAGAGCATACCAGGCCCTTAGGTCTGGTATGGATATTGGGGGGGAACCCCGCACCAAAATAAAAAAATGGCGTGGGGGTCCCCCTCAAAATCCACACCAGGCCCTTCAGGTCTGGTATGGATTTTTAATGGGAACCCCGCGCCAAAAAAAAAATGGCGTGGGGGTCCCCTTCAAAATCCATACCAGGCCCTTATCCGAGCACGCAACCTGGAAAGCCGCAAGAAAAGAGGAGGGGGACGAGAGAGTGCCCCCCCTCCTGAACCGTACCAGACCACTTGCCCTCAACATTGGGAGGGTGCTTTGGGGGTAGCCCCTCAAAGCACTATGTCCCCATGTTGATGGGGACAAGGGCCTCATCCCCACAACCCTTGCCCGGTGGTT
>JAQSEC010001579.1:0-13468 GCA_028564925.1 Lithobates sylvaticus
CCTCTGCGACGGCAAGATAAGGTCCGCAACCTTACCCTTGTACCGCGGATCAAGGAGAGTGGCCAGCCAGTAATGGTCCCTCTCCTTGATCCGAAGAACACGAGGATCCTTCCGCAGGCTTTGCAGGATCAGGGAGGCCATGCAGCGTAGGTTAGCTGAGGCATTCGGTCCGGAGTCTTCTGGGTCACTGAGGATGACATGATCGCCAGCCACCTCCTCCCAGCCACGTACAAGTCCACTGGTTTGTTGGGACTGTACATCATCCCTAAAAGACTGCTGCTGCTGATGCTGAGTGCCAGGCTCCACCTCCATGCTCACACATCCTCCTCCTCCTCCTCCTCCTCCTCCTCCTCCTCCTCATCCTCTTCCTGTGTGATGGGTGGGACAGAAGGAACACTGTCCGGATAAAGGGGGCCTTGAGAGGCAAGGAAGTCCTCCTCTTCCTGCCTCTGTTCTGCCTCAAGTGCCCTGTCCATTATCCCACGCAGCGTATGCTCCAACAGGTGGACAAGAGGGACAGTGTCACTGATGCATGCACTGTCACTGCTCACCATCCTCGTGGCCTCCTCAAATGGTGAGAGGACAGTGCATGCATCCCTGATCATGCTCCACTGACGTGGGGAAAAAAAACAAGCTCCCCTGACCCTGTCCTGGTGCCGTAGTCGCAAAGGTACTCATTGATGGCCCTCTGCTGCGTGTGCAGTCGCTGCAGCATGGCCAACGTTGAGTTCCACCTGGTGGGCATGTCACATATTAGGCGGTTCTTGGCAGGTTCAGCTCCTTTTGCAGCTCAGTCAGCCGAGCACTGGCATTATAAGATCGGCGGAAATGCACACAGACTTTCCTGGCCTGCCTCAGGACATCCTGTAAGCCTGGGAACCTGCCCAAGAACCGCTGCACCACCAGGTTGAGGACGTGAGCCATGCAGGGCACATGGGTGAGCTGCCCCTGTCGCAGGGCGGAGAGGAGTTGGTGCCATTGTCAGAAACGACCATTCCTGGCTTAAGCTGACGTGGCGTCAACCACCTCTCGGCCTGCCCCTGCAGAGCTGCCAGAACCTCTGGCCCAGTGTGGCTCCTGTCCCCCAAACACACCAGCGCAAGCACGGCATGGCATCTTTTTGCCTGCGTACTTGCGTAGCCCCTTGTACGCCTACGGAGCACCGCTGGTTCCAAGGACAGAGCACTGGAGGAAGAAGAAGAGGAGGGGGTGGAGGAGAGAGGTGTGTCACAACCAGTAGCAGTAGTAGCGTTTTGGAGGCGTGGTGGCGGAACAACCTCCAACACTACTGCACCTTGTCCTGCATCCCTCCCAGCTGCCAATAGAGTGACCCAATGGGCCGTGAAAGAAAGGTACCGTCCCTGTCCATGCCTGCTGGACCATGAGTCAGCGGTAATATGCACCTTACCGCTGACCGCGCCCTGTCCAGCGAGGCATGGACATTGCCTTCCACATGCCGGTAGAGAGACGGAATCGCCTTCCGTGAGAAAAAGTGGCGTTTGGGAACCTGACACTGAGGAACCGCACATTGAACAAACTCACGGATCGGGGCCGAGTCTACCAACTGAAAAGGCAGCAGCTGAAGTGCTAGCAATTTAGCCAAGCTAGCATTCAACCGCTGGCCATGTGGATGGCTGGGAGTGTACTTCTTTCTACGGTCCAGCAGCTGGGGCAGGGAAATTTGCCTGCTGCAATCGGACGTCGGTGTACTGCAAGTACTTGGTTGCGACACACCTAATTCTACACCTTCAGTCTCTCAGAGCAGCTTTCAGAGAGGACTGAAGGTGTAGTGGGGATGGAGATCCCAGCTGATGAGGAGCAAGGAGAGGTCCGCTAGTTCTTTGGTGTGGGTCTTTTATGTGTGCCTGCTAACGAGCTGCATGGCAGGTCGCCATATGTCTGGTCATGCTTGTGGTGCCCAAGCGGCTGATGTTTTGGCCACGCGAGATACGCTTGAGACAAATATTTGCAAATAGCAGTGGTGCGATCTGATGCACTCGTCTCAAAAAAGGCCCACACCAAAGAACTTTTCTGATAACGTGCAGAGGCAGCGCCCTGCACAGGCGGAGCTCTGCGGTGTTGCACAGTTGCTGTGCTGGCCTCTACCTGGCCTCCAGGGGGCATCCTGCCTCGTTGGACATGTGACGCCGCATCCTCCTCCTCCTCGTCCTCCTCCTCATCCTCTCTCCCTTCAGGCACCCACGTGGAGTCAGTGACCTCATCATCCCCTCCCTCTTCACCACTAGAGCAAACCTGGCAGTAAGCTGCAGCTGGTGGAACAGTACTGCCAGATTCCTCAAGCTGGGTATCAACATCCGAGCCTTCGAATCGTTGGGCAACCTCCTGGAGCATGTACCCAACACTGTGCTCAAAGAGTTCGGGGGGACTCCTCAGGAGGACCTGGTGGGTCTAGGGAAGGGGTGGATGATGATGATGATGATCCATCTTGTCTGCCAGTACCCTGAGCCTGGGTGAGAGAGGATGAGGAGGATGAGGAGGGCTTGGACATCCATTCTACCAAGCCTTCAGCATGATGCGGCTCCACATGTCCAGCTGCCGAAAACAAAGACGCGCGTGTCCCATGACCACGTGCTGATGACGATGCACGACCACGTCCACGGCCACGGCCACGTCCACTAGAAACAGAGCCTGCCTGCCCTGTGTTCTTGGCTCTGCACGCTCTGCCTCCCCTTGGCGGTCTTCCAGTCATTGTAGTCGGTAGTCCTGTGGGTGCTGCTGAGAAGAAAATATAGGAGCTCTGTGTGTAGCCACTAACACACTAGAAGACCTATAGGTGCTTCTGCAAAGAAAATATAGGAGCTATGTGTGATGCCACTAACACTCTAGAAGTCCTGTGGGTGCTTCTGCAAAGAAAATATAGGCGCTCTGTGTGATGCCACTCACACACTAGAAGTCCTGTGGGTGCGTCTGCAAAGAAAATATAGGAGCACTGTGTGATGCCACTAACACCCGAGAAGTCCTCTGGGTGCTTCTGCAAAGCAAATAGAGGAGCTCTGTGTGATGCCACTAACACACTAGAAGTCCAGTGGGTGCTGCTGAGAAGAATATATATGAGCTCTGTGTGATGCCACTAACACACTAGAAGTCCTATGGGTGCTTCTGCAAAGAAAATATAGGAGCTCTGTGTGATGCCACTAACACACTAGATGTCCTGTGGTGGCTTCTGCAAAGAAAATAGAGGAGCTCTGTGTGTGATGCCACTAGAAGTCCTGTGGGTGCTGCTGAGAAGAATATATAGGAGCTCTGTGTGATGCTACTAACACACTAGAAGTCCTATGGGTGCTTCTGCAAAGAAAATAGAGGCGCTCTGTGTGATGCCACTAACACACTAGAAGTCCTCTGGGTGCTTCTGCAAAGAAAATATGGCTGCTCTGTGTGATGCCACTAACACACTAGAAGTCCTCTGGGTGCTGCTGAAAAGAAAATATAGGAGCTCTGTGTGATGCCACTAACACACTAGAAAGTCCTGTGGGTGCTTCTGCAGAGAAAATATAGGAGCTCAGTGTGATGCCACTAACACACTAGAAGTCCTATGGGTGCGTCTGCAAAGAAAATAGAGGAGCTCTGTGTGATGCCACTAACACACTAGAAGTCCGGTGGGTGCTGCTGAGAAGAAAATTAGGAGCTCTGTGTGATGCCACTAACACACTAGAAGTCCTATGGGTGCTTCTTGCAAAGAAAATATAGGATCTCTGTGTGATGGCACTAACACACTTCAAGTCCTATGGGTGCTTCTGGGAAGAAAATATAGGGTCTGTGTGATGGGACTAACACACTTCATGTCCTATAGGTGCTTCTGGGAACAAAATATATGTGTGATGGGACTAACACACTTCCAAGTCCTATAGGTGCTTCTGGGAAGAAAATATAGGTCATCTGTGTGATGGGACTAACACACTTCAAGTCTATAGGTGCTTCTGGGAAGAAAAATATAGGATCTCTGTGTGATGGGACTAACACACTTCAAGTCCTATAGGTGCTTCTGGAAGAAAATATATGATCTCTGTGTGATGGGACAACACACTTCAAGTCCTATAGGGTGCTTCTGGGAAGAAAATATAGGTCTGTGTGATGGGACTAACACACTTCAAAGTCCTATAGGTGCTTCTGGGAACAAAATATATGATCTCTGTGTGATGGGACTAACACACTACAAGTCCTATAGGTGCTTCAGGGAAGAAAATATAGGTCTGTGTGATGGGACTAACACACTTCAAGTCCTATAGGTGCTTCTGGGACACAAATATATGATCTCTGTGTGATGGGACTAACACACTTCAAGTCTATGTGGGTGCTTCTGGGAAACAAAATATATAGCTCTGTGTGATGGACTAACACACTTCAAGTCCTCTGGGTGCTTCTGGGAGAAAAATATAGGGTCTGTGTGATGAGACTAACACACTAGAAGTCCTATAGGTGCTTCTGGGAACAAAAATATATGATCGCTGTGTGATGGGACTAACACACTACAAGTCCTATAGGTGCTTCTGGGAAGAAAATATAGATCTGTGTGATGGGACTAACACACATCAAGTCCTATAGGTGCTTCTGGGAACCAAAATATATGATCTCTGTGTGAGGGGACTAACACACCTCAAGTCCTATAGGTGCTTCTGGGAAGAAAATATAGGATCTCTGTGTGATGGGACTAACACACTTCAAGTACTATAGGTGCTTCTGGGGAACAAAATATATGATCTCTGTGTGATGGGACTAACACACTTCAAGTCATATAGGTGCTTCTGGGAACAAAATAATATATCTCTGTGTGCTGGGACTAACACACTTCAAGTCCTTATAGGTGCTTCTGGGAACAAAATATATGATCTCTGTGTGCTGGGACTAACACACATCAAGTCCTATGGGTGCTTCTGGGAAGAAAATATATGAGCTCTGTGTGATGGGACTAACACACTTCAAGTCCTATAGGTGCTTCTGGTAAGAAAATATCGGTCTGTGTGATGGGACTAACACACTTCAAGTCCTATAGGTGCTTCTGGGAACAAAATATATGATCTCTGTGTGATGGACTAACACACTTCAAGTCCTATAGGTGCTTCTGGGAAGAAAATATAGGTCTGTGTGATGGGACTAACACACTTCAAGTCCTGTAGGTGCTTCTGGGAACAAAATATATGATCTCAGTGTGATGGGACTAACACACTTCAAGTCCTTAGGTGCTTCTGGGAAGAAAATATAGGTCTGTGTGATGGGACTAACACACTTCAAGTCCTATAGGTGCTTCTGGGAACAAAATATAGCGTCTCTGTGTGATGGGACTACACACTTCAAGTCCTATGGGTGCTTCTGGATAGAAAATATAGGTCTGTGTGATGGGACTAACACACTTCAAGTCCTATAGGTGCTACTGGGAACAAAATATATGATCTCTGTGTGATGGGACTACCACACTTCAAGTCCTATGGGTGCTTCTGGGAAGAAAATATAGTCTGTGTGATGGGACTAACACACTCAAGTCCTATAGGTGCTTCTGGGGACAAAATATATGATCTCTGTGTGATGGGACTAACACACTTCACAGTCCTATAGGTGCTTCTGGGAAGAAAATATAGGTCTGTGTGATGGACTAACACACTTCAAGTCCTATAGGTGCTTCTGGGAACAAAATATATGATCTCTGTGTGATGGGACTAACACACTTCAAGTCCATATAGGTGCTTCTGGGAAGAAAATATAGGTCTGTGTGATGGGGACTAACACACTTCAAGTCCTATAGGTGCTTCTGGGAACAAAATATATGATCTCTGTGTGATGGGACTAACACACTTCATAGTCCTATAGGTGCTTCTGGAAGAAAATATAGGTCTGTGTGATGGGACCTAACACACTTCAAGTCCTATAGGTGCTTCTGGGAACAAAATATATGATCTCTGTGTGATGGACTAACACACTTCCAGTCCTATAGGTGCTTCTGGTAAGAAAATATAGGTCTGTGTGATGGGCCTAACACACTTCAAGTCCTATAGGTGCTTCTGGGAACAAAATATATGATCTCTGTGTGATGGGACTAACACACTTCTAGTCCTATAGGTGCTTCTGGGAAGAAAATATAGGTCTGTGTGATGGGACTAACACACTTCAAGTCCTATAGGTGCTTCTGGGAACAAAATATATGATCTCTGTGTGATGGACTAACACACTTCAAGTCCTATAGGTGCTTCTGGGAAGAAAATATAGGTCTGTGTGATGGGACTAACACACGTCATGTCCTATAGGTGCTTCTGGGAAAAAATATATGATCTCTGTGTGATGGGACTAACACACTTCAAGTCCTATAGGTGCTTCTGGGAACAAAATATAGGTCTGTGTGATGGGACTAACACACTTCAAGTCCTATAGGTGCTTCTGGGAACAAAATATATGATCTCTGTGTGATGGGACTACACACTTCAAGTCCTATAGGTGGTTCTGGGAAGAAAATGTAGGTCTGTGTGATGGGACTAACACACTTCAGTCCTATAGGTGCTTCTGGGACAAAATATATGATCTCTGTGTGATGGGACTAACACACTTCAAGTCCTATAGGTGCTTCTGGGAAGAAAATATAGGTGTGTGTGATGGGACTAACACACTTCAAGTCCTATAGGTGCCTCTGGGAACAAATTATATGATCTCTGTGTGATGGGAATAACACAACTCAAGTCCTATAGGTGCTTCTGGGAAGAAAATATAGGCTCTGTGTGATGGGACTAACACACTTCAAGTCCTATAGGTGCTTTCTGGGAACAAAATATATGATCTCTGTGTGAGGGGACTAACACACATCAAGTCCTATAGGTGCTTCTGGGAAGAAAATATCTGACTGTGTGATGGGACTAACACACTTCAAGTCCTATAGGTGCTTCAGGGAACAAAATATATGTCTGTGTGATGGGACTAACACACTTCAAGTCCTATAGGTGCTTCTATATAGGATCTCTGTGTGATGGGACGAACACACTTCAAGTCCTATGGGTGCTTCTGGAAAGAAAATATAGCTCTGTCTGTGTGATGGGACTAACACACTTTCAAGTCCTATAGGTGCTTCTGGGAAGAAAATAGGTCTGTGTGATGGGACTAACACACTTCAAGTCCTATAGGGTGTTCTGGGAACAAAATATAGGTCTGTGTGATGGGACTAACTCACTTCAAGTCCTATAGGTGCTTCTGGGAATAATATATAGGTCTGTGTGATGGGACTAACACACTTCAAGTCCTATAGGTGCTTCTGGGAACAAAATATATCTGATCTCTGTGTGATGGGACTACACACTTCAAGTACTATAGGTGCTTCTGGGAAGAAAATATAGCTCTCTGTGTGATGGACTAACACACCTTCAAGTCCTATAGGTGCTTCTGGGAACAAAATATATGATCTCTGTGTGATGGGACTAACACACTTCAAGTCCTATAGGTGCTTCTGGGAAGAAAATTTAGGTTCTGTGTGTGATGGGGACTAACACACTTCAAGTCCTATAGGTTGCTTCTGGGAACAAAATATATGATCTGTGTGTGATGGGACTAACACACTTCAAGTCTATAGGTGCTTCTGGGAAGAAAATATAGGTCTGTGTGATGGGACTAACACACTTCAAGTCCTATAGGTGCTTCTGGGGAAGAAAATATAGGATCTCGTGTGTGATGGGACTAACACACTTCAAGTCCTATAGGTGCACCTGGGAAGAAAATATAGGTCTGTGTGATGGGACTAACACACTTCAAGTCCTATAGGTGCTTCTGGGAACAAAATATATGATCTCTGTGTGATGGGACTAACACACTTCCAGTCCTATAGGTGCTTCTGGGAAGAAAATATAGGTCTGTGTGATGGGACTAACACACTTCAAGTCCTATAGGTGCTTCTGGGAACAAAATATATGATCTCTGTGTGATGGGACTAACACACTTCAAGCCTATAGGTGCTTCTGGGAAGAAAATATAGGTCTGTGTGATGGGACTATCACACTTCAAGTCCTATAGGTGCCTCTGGGAACAACATATAGGATCTCTGTGTGATGGGACTAACACACTCAAGTCCTATAGGTGCTTATGGGAAGAAAATATAGGTCTGTGTGATGGGACTAACACACTTCAAGTCCTTTAGGTGCCTCTGGGAACAAAATATATGATCTCTGTGTGATGGGACTAACACACTTCAAGTCCTATAGGAGCTTCTGGGAAGAAAATATAGGTCTGTGTGAGGGGACTAACACACTTCAAGTCCTATTAGGTGCTTCTGGGAACAAAATATATTAGCTCTGAGTGATGGGACTAACACACTACAAGTCCTATAGGTGCTTCTGGAAGAAAATATAGGTCGGTGTGATGGGACTAACACACTTCAAGTCCTTTAGGTGCCTCTGGGAACAAAATAAATGATCTCGGTGTGATGGGACTAACACACTACAATCCTATAGGTGCTTCTGGGAAGAATATAAAGGTCTGTGTGATGGGACGAACACACTTCAAGTCCTATAGGTGCCTCTGGGAACAAAATATATGATCTCTGTGTGATGGGACTAACACACAACAAGTCCTATAGGTGCATATGGGAAGAAAAAGTAGGTCTGTGTGATGGGACTAACCACTTCAAGTCCTATAGGTGCTTCTGGGAACTAAATATAATATCTCTGTGTGTTGGGACTAACACCCTTCAAGTCCTATAGGTGCTTCTGGAAGAAAATATAGCTCTGTGTGAATGGACTAACACACATCAAGTCCTATAGGTGCCTCTGGGAACAAAATATATGGGATCTCTGTGTGATGGGACTAACACACTTCACGTCCTATCGGTGCTTCTGGGCAGAAAATATAGGTCTGTGTGCTGGGACTAACACACTTCAAGTCCTATAGGTGCTTCTGGGAACAAAATATATGATCTCTGTGTGATGGGACTAACACACTTCAAGTCCTATAGGTGCGTCTGGGAAGAAAAAATAGCTCTGTGTGATGGGACCTAACACACTTCAAGTCCTATAGGTGCTTCTGGGAACAAATTATAGGAGCTCTGCCTGCCTGCCACGAACACTCTACAAGTCCTATAGGTGCTTCTTGGGAACAAAATATAGGAGCTCTGACTGCCTGCCACGAACACACTACAAGTCCTATAGGTGCTTCTGGGAACAAAATATAGGAGCTATGCCTGCCTGCCACGAACACACTACTAGTCCTATAGGTGCTTCTGGTAACAAAATATCGGTGCTCTGCCTGCCTGCCACGAACACACTACAAGTCCTATAGGTGCTTCTGGGAACAAAATATAGGAGCTCTGCCTGCCTGCCACGAACACACTACAAGTCCTAATAGGTGCTTCTGGGAACAAAATACAGGAGCTCTGTTTGCTGCAGTGCCTGCCTGCCACGAACACACTACAAGCCCTCTTTCTAAATCAATCTTTCTAAATGAATCTATCTAACTCAATCTCACTAAGTAAATCTCTCTAACTAACTAAATCCAGCTGAGTGACACAGAACGATCCTGCTCAATCTACGCCGGAACAGCAAGTGACCGGCGCAGACGGCGTGGCGGCCTTTTATAGGGGGGGGGGCGTGTACTAAATCCCCTGAGCTGTAATTGGATACAGGCGTCCTGCCTGTAGCCACTTATGGCTCTTCGAGTTTCCGGGGCTGTGATTGGCCAAGCATGCGGGGTCACAGTGCTTGCTTGGCCAAACATCAGCCAGCAATGCACTGCGCCGTCCGCGCCGGCCGCAATGCATTACGGGGCCGCTCGCATCACACGAACGTGATGCGAGCGGCCAAAATAGTTCTGGGCTCGCACGAGTCGAGGCGAACAACAACCGGTGCCTCATGCGAAATGTGTTCGCTATACAGACCAACATTCCGTAAAGCAACTAACACACCAGAAACACCATCAGTCACACGTAAGGATAGCACTCACGTTACTACGCAACCGAGCAACCGGGCCCATCCCTAGTTCACCGACGACCTAGCATAGGACACAAGAAGGGACGAGCTAAAAAAAAAAAGGAAAAGTTATGGCTGAGATGTCAGCGTGTTGTGCGGGACTTCGGGCTGAGGAACCTGTTCTTCTTCTTGGTAATCTTGCCGGGTCCCTTACCGACTGAGAGGGTCCTGGAGGGTGGCGATATCGGAGTGGCGGAGTATACTTGAGGCGGGAGCCTGGCTGGGGTGCGGTGGTAGTGCCGTCTCTGAGGTTTGGACTGGAGGAGCAAGATGGAGGCTTCTTCCAGTGGAGGGCCCCGTTGCAGGGCGTGCGGAGGTAGTGCTGGAGTGTTTGAATGGCCTTGGTGAGAGAAATGCAAGGCACACCGGGAATTTCCAGGTATACTTAATTTGCAGTGCTGGCATCAGTCTCTGCAGGTAAAGCCGTGGGAGGAGGGGGAGGGGGGGGACTTCAATTGCACGCCTCGTGGCTATTGTAAGGGGGCCAAGTCTGGGAACAGTTGGTATATGTGTGGCTTTGGAATATATAAGCTCATCCTTTTTGCGGGCTCAGTCCGTGAGTAGCTGCTCTTTGGTGCGGAAAAAGTGAAAGCTTCACTATGGTATCCAGGGGGGGGGGCATCAGTTTTCGTCTGCGGTGCTAAGGGCCCTGTGGACCCGTCAAATTCTAACCTCTCGATGGGTATATAGAGGGGGCTGAGTTCCTGGAAGGAAGGGCAGTTGTACAAGGGATTGACACATCGGCTAGTATTTCAAGGTATGCAACGTAGGCGTAATATTGGACCTGTTGGAGCGGTTCTCAGGCAATCTTCTAACGCGAAAGCGAGAGTGGCAATTTCATCCCAAAGTGCAGCCTAGCTCTTGGGCATGTTCTTGGGAGGGTGAGTTCTATATCATCCACCGGGTTTCAACGGTCTGCAGTGCGTTGGCCTATCTTCACGTATCTCACGTGAGAGCCTCGTTGGGAATTTTGCTCAAAGGTTTTTTTTTTTAGGGGCTTTCCTGCTACATGTTCTCCCTTGTGCTGCAGGAAGGCATTCTGTGACATACCTGATGAGGGTACAGTTGGGGAGCCTCCGAGGTTGGTATCCTGTGCCATCTTCCTCGTCCGTGTCCGGAGGATCTGAAGGAGGGGAGGACGTTAGCTTGTTTTTTGGCCAGGGCCCTCGCCCTCCCACATTGATCATCGCTTCAGGCCGGCATTTATGGAGGAAGCGCGGGCGATTCGCTTCTGTGATCGGTTTCGTCTTGGTTCTTCCCTCTGTGGTCCCGTTGAGGACCATAACGGACTGTTGCGTGGTGGATCACCGAGCTGTCCCGATGTGCGAGCGGAGGTTAGGCGGCGGTTCAGTCTGCTTTAAAGGTCTCGGAGTGTGCAGCGGGGAGTGCGGCAGCTCTAATGGAAGACGTCTGCCATGTCGAGCCTTCGCGCATTGTCGCCCAGATGAGCCTGTTTTATCAGCAACCATGCGACTTACTCAATGAAATAACCTTCATTACGTTTAAAAACCTCAATGCCTACACTTGGCAGGTGCCTCTCTTCTCTTTCTATACATATTTGGTGACGTGACACTACTTGTAATATCAAGACCCAGTGCTTGTATATCAAGTCAAAAATTTATTAAAAAAAAAAAAATTTGCGTGTCTTGCAAAAACGCTCTCAAACCAAGTTACTCCTCCAACCAAGGCTTTACTGTACATCTCTAACCACATTGCCATTTTTTCATGACTTTTTCTCAGGAAAACAGACTTGGGAGATTCATTTAAAAAATAAAAATAAAAATTCGCTGTGAGAACTGTCACAAGCATTTGTTCAGCCATTCATAAAATAATTCCTAATATTTTGTCTACTATAGTAGCAACTCGAAAAAGGCCCCCTACAGGGACTTTTAGGCCGAAATCAGAGGTACGAATTTTTGGCAATCTTTATTACAGACATAGTAAAAATACCAATGGTTCAATACCACACCAAACACTTAATACACAGTATCCAATAATGGGTAAGCATGTTTCTTTGTTTGAATATTTACACATATGCGCTTATCATTTCTACTGTTTTCCTTTCAGCCCCATATTGGCTTTCTTATTTGTCCCCTCTCCCCCTTTGCTCACTTTTGGTTTTGATCCCTATTGGGGGTGGTATACTCTCTTCCCCTTCCCTTGTACACACTTTGTGGGCCACTTACCGTTTTAAATCGGAAATCCTTTAACATTTATTATAATATGCCTCCAATCCGGTACACACCGGACACTGACTAGGTGGTTCCTGTTTATGGTGCATCGTGGGGTATCCTCCTCCCTGAATGGGATGCTATTCATTGCTACAATTGTATTGTAGATTTGACATACCGTAATCTTCTCTTCCCCTGAAAAAGAAAATATTGTTCACAAAATTGATCGAGATTTAACCTATGGATCACTAAATCCTGACAAGCTGTTATCAGTTGCGGTGGTTTTCTTGGTGTGCCTTAGACCAGCAGAGTATTTTAACTTCTGGGAATGTACACTGCTGTATGTTTTTATGTTATTTGTGTGTTCTAAGTATGACACTATTGATATTGAACCATTGGTCCCTTTTTTACTACATCTGTAACAAAGTGTTTGTATTTCCCTTTGATATATTTTGAACACTTGAATCTGCCTACAAAGTCTTGTGGGGCACTTTTCCATTTGCTACATTTACATTTGACGGATTGTTGGCGGAATACTGTCTTTAACCCACTTACCGTGCTGCCCCCATAGCAGTTTTAACTGCTACAGGGCAGCAGCTGTGCGCCACACAATATATTAATCGATATATATCTATCTACTCTTTCAATAATTTATATATATATATAAAAACGAGTTATAAACCTCGAATATAAGCCGAGATTTTCAGACCCTTTGTATTCGGTCTGAAAGTCTAACCCCGCGGCTTATATTCGAGTCACCGCCGTCTGCCTACATGAACAACGTTGTCATGCAGACAGACGGCGGTTTTTAAAAGCCGCGCCGCCCCTCCCGCCCGTCCGTTGATAGTCGGGACACTAATTTTCCCCTGCAGTACAGGTGTTCCGCCTATCACGGATGGCCTGTCATTCTCATCTCATGGACGAGGATGAGAGACGGTCCGTGATAGGCGGAACACTGCGCACTGAAATGCTGGGATAAAAGGTGTTTCTTCTATCACGGACCCGAGTCAAGGAGGACAGAAGGCGCGGCTTGTAAATTGTAATGGGCGCCGCACGCCGTACAACACGCGGTGGAGGGGACAGAGCGGGGACACAGCGGGGACACACAGCGGGGACACAGCAGGGACACAGCGGGAACACTGCGGGGAACACAGCGGGACCAATATTGGCTGCACGGACCCGCGGACACAGGACCCCGGCCCCACGGATCGGCACAGGTAGGGCTGCTATATAGGGACAAGGGTCGAAAATGGGACACTGGGGACTGTACAGGGACATGCAAGGTGGGCATTGCTTACCCTTTTATTTCCACTTACAAGGAGTGCTGCTTTTTGGGGCCCCCCGGGCCCC
>JAQSEC010001445.1:0-14178 GCA_028564925.1 Lithobates sylvaticus
ATGTCTCCTTACCAAAACCCCAAATTGGGAAAGCATGTACAGTACTCAGAAATGAGGATTCCTCCACAGCCTGAAGTCATATCGATCGCTGATGAAAAACTGTTCCCAAGCTGGCACTCACACACTCACAGCCCACTGTTCTGTCTTCCAAGGCCGTCCGACCTGTCAGCACATAGTTATGTTTCTTTTTCCATTGCTTTATTTAAGAAAAGAGATTCCAATAGAAAGACGGAGGGTTTAGGGGAATTCTGGTGCATTTTCTATTGCAAGTCAGGGATACTTTCTTTGATCCAGAGGATAACAGTTCCACAACTGGATTCAGCAACCACCGGATAGGCCTCTTTCACTGAACTAGCAGCCGATGCGATGCTCGGTCATAGTCTCTGCCACAGACTTTAACCGCTTCCCGACCGCCTAACGACGATATACGTCGGCAAAATGGCACGGGCAGGCAGAATCACGTACCTGTACGTGATCGTGCATGTGCCTGCCTGTGGGTCGTGCTCGCGACCCGGTCGGGAGCTCCGTGACCCCAGCCGCGGGACCAGCGGACCCGATCGCCGCTGTGTCCCGCGATCGGGTTACGGAGCTGAAGAACGGGGAGAGGTTTGTGTAAACAAACCTCTCCCCGCGCTTCCTACACTGACCGTCAGTGATCGGCGGTTCCCTGTCATCGGGAACGCCGATCAATGATGTCACACGTACAGCCACCCCCCCTACAGTAAAATGAACACAACACGTCACACTGACTCCTCCCCGCCCCCTAGTGGTTAACCCCTTCACTACAACTGTCATTTACATAGGAATCATTGCTATTTAAATAGCACTGATTTCTATATAAATGACAAATGTCCCAAAAATGTGTCAAAAATGTCTGATGTGTCCGCCATAATGTCGCAGTCACAATAAAAATCGCTGATCGCCGCCATTACTAGTAAAAAAAAAATATTAATAAAAATGCTATAAAACTATCCCCTATTTTGTAAACGCTATAACTTTTGCGCAAACCAATCAATAATCGCTAATTGCGATTTTTTTTACCAAAAAATATGTAGAAGAATACGTATCGGCCGAAACTGAGGAAAAAAAACGTTTTTTTATATATTTTTTGGGGATATTTATTATAGCAAAAAGTAAAAAATATTGCATTTTTTTCAAAATTGTCGCTCTATTTTTGTTTATAGCGCAAAAAATAAAAACCGCAGGGGCAATCAAATACCACCAAAAGAAAGCTCTATTTGTGGGAAAAAAAGGACGCCAATTTTGTTTGGGAGCCACGTCGCACGACCGCGCAATTGTCAGTTAAAACGACGCAGTGCCGAATCGCAAAAAGGGGCCTGGTCCTTTGGCTGCCAATTGGTCCCGGGCTGAAGTGGTTAAGATTCAGTAGAACTGTTACACAATCCTCTGCCACAGGATTGGGTAATTAGCGACTTTTGCAATGTCAAGGCTTAATCACATAGTACCAGTTTACTTTTTCCGAACCAGCGGTACTGTGTGGTAGGTGACCCGGGATGCATCCTCCAACTGAGTCTCCAGGCTCTTCTAGAGGCACCGGCCTTGTTGCGTGGTCCTCTCCTGAAAAGTCCTCCCCTGGATCCTCCAGTCGCTTGGCTTCTTCCCGCAGGCAAGACAGCACAGGACCACCCCTCAATACTTTTGGGCCTACCTCTTTAGTAACTATGGCCGGCCCAGAGACAGCGTAGTGGGTAGCAATACACCTTAGGCCAGGAGGGCCATCAGGTTGGAACCACACTCGGTCACGGGGTCTGTCCCTTAAGTACCCTCTCCCAGAAATCACAGCGGGCAGACCACACCCACTGACTGTTTCTGGGCAAAGAGGCACTCAATACACCCAGCTTGTTGCAATTTCCAACCTTGGCCGAATAATAGGGCGCCATCCCTAGGCCAAGGGGAAAACCACACAACCAGCCAAGCTGAAACAGAACCAGAATTAACAACAATATAAGTCTGGGCTATACTACAGCTTCAGACAAACAAAATTTATATTTATAGCGTCTGTATTAAAAATACCAGCGCTACACATATATGTATTTCAGCTTTGTATTTTGATGCTTCTCTGGAGTTTAAATGTATTCGGTTGATTTACTAAATGCAAATGGGTGGTTCAGTTTGCAAGGGAAGATTTTCTCTGGAGCTTAGTGAATGTAGTATCATTTCACTTTTCAAAAAATACAAAATCATGTGCAAGGAAAATAACAGCATTTTTGCTTGAATATGATTGGATTATGGAAATCAGCATAGCTTCATCTAATTCACTAAGCTCTGGTGAAAATACCCTTGTAACTGCAAAGTGCACAGTTAGTAAATCAACCCCTAAATCTGCCCTTCTGAACTCTAGCTAAGGCCTCAAGGCATACCTACAGCTTTTAAAAATATCCATTCTAATGGGCATCCCCCAAAGAGTGCGAAGTCCCTGGATTCTCCAAATCTTCCAAGACTGAGAAGCTCCCCAGCTGAGTTTCCAAATTGTGTGAAAGAACTTGTAAAATGCTCACAGAGAGACGCAATGTAATCTAACAAGTTTTTTTTTGGTAGTATTACATATAAAAATAAAATTTTTAAATTAAAACATCCTTTTATGTGGTAATTACTCTTACCCTATTTTGTACAAAAGACCTAATTGTGTCATCATGATAAACAAAATAGGCCATGTTATAAAATATGTGCTTTATCTTTCAAAACACTGGTCATACTGGAAAAAAGCTTTGCTACTTTTTTCTCTTTACATTTTATGGAAAGGTAAACAATGTTAAGAAGAAAATACAACCTAAGGAATTTGTTGTTTTAACTCCCTCCATTCCTTAAAACACAAATTCCGACAAAGTTGCCGCCATATCAATAAGCCCATAGGTGAAATTTAAAAGATGTGTTCATCCATAAGGAGTAAATAGGTGTGAAAGATGAAGTCATTTAATAACAGAAAATAGCTAGAGCCATGTCCCAGTAGCAACTTTAGGAAAAAGGAAACAAAAAAACATTAGAATTGTTGGCCATAGCAACCAATCATTTTTGTTCTATTTATCCATAAAAGGAAAAGACCAACTCCAACTGTGTGCTTGTTTTAGGTTCTTGAATAATCATCAATCATTTTATTTTGTGTTGCAGACATTTGTATCAACTAGAAATGTTTCCTATTACTTCCTGTGTTGATTTGTAGATAACTGCTGCTTTAGTTGACTTTATTACTTTGTACATATATGCACAAAGATTGCTGGTGGGCCATTATCCTAATCAGCTGCATCAGATAATATACACCGCTACAGAAGCCTATCTATTCTGTATAAATACTCAAGTGTTGCAAAAAGCAAAAATAAATAAATTAGCCACACAGAGACTGAGCTAAACAATATTCAAATTGCAAAACAAGGCTTTATATTTGATGTACTTCCTATTTTTCCTAGGAACATTAAGGCAGTATCTAATGCATCATCTAATGTAGCATCCAATGCATTAAAATACTCCCTACTTGTGTACACACTTGTTAATGAGAACTTGTACATTTGCTCATCTGAGCAGTCAATTCCTACTAAATGTTCAAAGTTGTCCAAGTAAAATACATGAACGCATTAGTAACTCTGGAGCTCAGTCTAGTACATATTGAAGAGCTTGCCATTAGAGATTCCATGCTTCTGAAATCACAGCAGTGGGTATAGGTGCTTCTGTTAAGTAGGTGTCCAATACAGTAATCCAAATTCAGTAACTGTTGGAGAAGTAAGAATAAAAGGTAAGATTATCTGTGAATGCACCTATTTTGTGAGATCCAGAGGGGGTTTAGAGGGCAGAAATATCCCCCAGAGCTCTCACAATAGGAAGAAAGGGTTCTAGTGAGAGAATGCAAATCAAGGTCGAGAGAGAATATCCTTGATGTGTGCCGCTATGGATAGAGAAAGGGGAAGAAACAGATTCATAGATTTTGACTTATGCGGTAGGATTAGAATATAAGGCTCGTAAGCATTATCATATATTATCGCCTATGTGGGCTAGAGTAGCATAGATGAAGGCCCAGCTAACCCTATTAAATAATTTTTCTGCATCCATGGATACTAGAATGAGGGATGAGTTCTTGGTATGTGCTAAGTGCATCGCATTAAGAACTCATTAAGTATCTCTGGCCGCTCGCACTAGCACAGAGCAAGATTGGTCCTGATGAATACGTTTTGGGATGTGAGATAATAATCTGGAGGGAAATTGAGCAATAGCTAGGACAAAGTTGAGGATATTTTACCCCTGTGGGGATTACAGTAATACTGTAAATGCCAGTGACGTATGTCTGGGAAGTAGTTGACCCTGTCTGATAGTGTTTTATCTGTATGTCAAATCCACAAATCTTCCTGCCAGTGTCTTTTGAAGAGTTTTATAATAGGTCAGGGTATAGCCATCAGGCCCTGGTTGTTCAGGGTCTTGTATAGGTTTTTTGTGTAGAATAGGCGTGTCTGATTCTCTGAGATATGGTGCTAGAAGCATGTGTTTTTGAGTAGAGCCCATGTTGGAATCAGAGGGAGATAGGTTATATAATTTAGAATAATACCTTTTGAATATTGCAGTGATCTCCAATGAACACCTAGCAACATTGCCAGCTTCATGTTTCATTTGAGAAATTATACTGTAGTTTCTTGTTCTAATAACTAAATATTATAGTTTTTTTCACATACAATAGCATAAAATCGAAGCATGGATTATAGAGGTATAGCTTGTGTCAGAGAACTCGTGCAGCAGGTGTTCATACCCGTGCAGTAAGTGCTCATTTCCATTCAGCAGCTGCTAATGCCCGTTCAGCAAGTGCCAATTCTAATGTGCAGAGTCACAGACCAAGACACACAAGGACTGGAATGTAAATGTGCATTGGCGCATGCATGGAAGCATGTGCACGTACACTTTAGCATGCGCACGCATCCATAGATTCTGGTGCCAAGCAGCATTTAAACTGAGAGTCTGCCTGGCTTCAGTGCTGGATTGTCTTCAGCTTTGGTTCCTGTGCTCCCGATTCTTATCCATGTCTGCTGACCTTGTTCCTGACCCAGCTACGTCTGACAACTCTCTTGGATCACCCCTGCCTGCAATATCTGCTTCTTGCTTATGTTACCGACCCCGGCTTGGATTCATGACTATGCCCCCGCCTCCTGATTTGGTACCCCACCGCCAGCATGTTACCAACTTCTGCCTATTCCCAACCTTGCAACTGATCCTGATTCTGCACCTGTCTGCCTGGCTCCTGCTGAACCAGGCTTGTGACCAGACTCTATGCCACCACTGGGAGGGCTCCTGTGTCTTTGAGTTACAGCTCACTCCTACAACTGCCAGGCACCTGCACCCTTCCACTGCCCTAGCAGTCTCTGTCTCCACTACCAGGGGTGCTTGGACAGGAATTGTACAAGAGGCTACCCTCATCTCCTCAGGCTCCACAGTCAGGTACGTGACAACTTGACTTTAGAACATATGCTAATGGTGACTCATATATGAAGTTAAGGAGCTACCCAGACAACAAATTAAATCACGTTATGCAGGAGAATAAAAAAATGTGCAAAGTCTGAAAATGTGCTTATTTTACCATCAAAGCTGAACTATTCTGAGCTATAAAAAAAAATAATGCAGCTTTGTGATCAATAATACTTCATTAAATGTCTTGTCCAAGCAATGTAAGCACCTGAATTTCACCTGGTATCAGACTCTTGCAGTCACTGCAGATGCAGTAAAATGATCAGTATATAATTAGTTCATGCACTGACAGAAACATGCAGATTGGAAGAGAAAGCCGAGGGACATAGAGATGATCTGTTCACTGTTCAATAGCAGGTTGGAGTGGGACGAGGACAACCTGGACTAAGGGCAAGTCGGTTGATGCGGGCCATCAGACTGAGAAACTATATCGGCATTAAAATATACCGTGGGGGAAATCACTTGATTGAAGCCAAATATGGCAACAAAAACAAATTGTGTTATTTTTATCATTAAAAGGGCTATTCATTTTTTTATCATGACATTTCTGGTTTGAGTTCTGTTTTAAAAGGGACTGATTATGAAAGTAACATGTGAGCTTTAAAGGAGTAAGGATTGTTAACTTACCATTGTGGGTAGGGTGAATATTTAATCAAGTGCAAGTGAAATATAAAAAAAAGGGAGATGTTTGCTTGCACATGATTGGACAATTGAAGTGAACACACCTTTGCCTTATTCACTAAGCTCAGTGTACATTTGCTTACGCCTTTAGTAAATCAAAGCTATCAAGGCAGAACAATTATGCAGATAAAAACTTCTAGTTTGACTATAACTTGATTTAAGTCAGTAACATAAATGGAATTGTAAAGGAAAAAAAAAAGTATAAAAAAAAATAACATATCATACTTACCTGCTCTGTGCAGTGGTTTTGCACAAAGTAGCCCCAATCCTCCTCTTCTTGGGTACCCTGCCAGCACACTGGGCCCCCCTTGCCAAGTGCCCCCATAGCAACCCACTTGCTATGGGCACACTCGTGCATGCTCGCTCCTGAGCTGGCTCTCTGTGTCCATAAGACAGAGAGAGTGGCTCAGCCCCGCCCCTGCTCCCGCCTCACTGGCTGTGATTGACAGCAGCAGGTTCCAATGGACTCCTGCATCTCAACCAATCAGCAGAGAGAGACCTGGGAGAGCCTCGGGTCTTGCGCACATCGCTGGATCTAGATTGGGCTTAGGCAAGTATTAGGGGGGTTGAGGGGAGAGCTTCACACTGAAGGTTTTTTACCTTCATGCATAGAATGCATGAAGGTAAAAAAACCTTCAGCCTTTACAACCACTTTAAAGTGTTGAAGCAAGGAGGCCACCATAAAATTTCGGAATGTAGTATTTTTATACATGGTCAGCAATAGTTTCTCCCTTGGTTTTCTTGTGGCAGGAGTACTTTTACAGAATTTTATATGATCTTTTGTTATGTTCAGGACACCTACAATGGGCAGATCTTAAACTTTTGTAAGCTTGGTAGCTAGTTTTGGCAGAGCTCATGGATTGAGCAACAACGTAATTTCATGTAAGGCGATGGCCTAATATACTGCAGTTATGCCTGGATAAAATAAAGAAACCATAGCTTTTTAAATTGTATTTTGTGTATGCATTTAAAATGGAATTTTCAATTTTGATCTCAATGTACAGTACCTTCAAAACAATTCATCTCCTGCTTGCTTCGAATATCATCATGTGCACCTGTTTTCTGTATGTCAAGGGAAATAGTAAAGAGCAGAGTTGGCTTTCATCCATATTAAGAAATGATCCTGCAAGCTATTATATTGTAGAGGCATGCAGGAGTGAAGTTCAGTTTGTAAGTGCACAAACCATGTCCAGGCATCTCTTCCTATTGCAGATCTATGCAATGTTGGTACTTTTTCATTGGGATATATAAAAAGAGAGCCTTGTAAAGAAGTGTGTAGAGGAAATTTGTTCTGGATGACATATTAAGAGGAAATGTCCCAGATGCAGTTTGTGAAATTCTCCATGTGGGACAACATATCTGTATTAGAACTCAACAAGTAGGCATTTCATTTTATAAGAAAAAGTAAGCTTCTTTACAAAAGAATGGTTCCAATCTTACAGTGCGTACACAGTTCGAAAGCAGATGCATAGAGGAGACTTTTCAGAGGGGTTGTATCTCCAAGTTATATAAATCCCTTGTTTCCCCCTCATCCAAACTTCCTTATCAAATGGCTTGGGAGAGGGATCTGGGCATTGCCCTGGAGGTGGAGGACTGGCGATCCTGGTCTGCACGCATTCATAAGGGTATAATGAATGTTGCCCTGATTGAAGCAGGATATACGGTGATTGCACAATGGTACCTTGTGCCAGAACACCTCTCCAAAATGTATCTGGATTCGTCCCCCTCCTGCTTTCAGGGCTGCGGTCTGCGGTTCACATATGGTGGTGGTGATGGTCTTATC
Source organism: Lithobates sylvaticus (assembly GCA_028564925.1). Classification (NCBI taxonomy): domain Eukaryota; kingdom Metazoa; phylum Chordata; class Amphibia; order Anura; family Ranidae; genus Lithobates; species Lithobates sylvaticus. The sequence continues at coordinate 7,925 of JAQSEC010001445.1, forward strand.
CTAAGGTCCGTCATTTCTTGATACGGGTTCATTCCTTAATTTATTCAGTCACTATGGTTAACATTACTAAAGACCCTCGCATAGCCTTGCTTAATGAACTTGTGGAGAATATCCCAAGGTACATACAAACTAATTTATTATATTTTTTTGGCAGCCAAAATATCCATCGCTACTGCTTGGAAAAGTCCAGTGATCGACTTAGCTTTAATGAAGCAAAAACTAACCTGGATCATACTCCATGAAAAACTGGTCAGTGTCCTACCTGACAAACAACCCCTGTTTAAAAAAGTGTGGACACCTTAGCTTTCTTACATGCAGGTGCCAAATACTTGGGATTAACAATGGATCGGTGCTGGGTTGGACTCCTGGTTGGGTGCAGTCTCACCTCTTTGTTCTCTTTTTCTGACTGGCTTCTTCCGTTCCTTTAATCAGGTGCAAGATGGGCTCTCTGGGTTTTGTATGTAACAATGTCCCTCAAAAGATGTATTGCTACTACACTTGATTTTTCTAAGTATACAATACATATATCTATATATATATTTTTTTTATGGGGTAAGATAAATAAGTTCAGTCTTGGATGACATAATGGTCACTATGGTTGTAATAATTACATTATTATGCCTATAGGTTGCCTAGGAGGATGAGTGAGTGGGTGCTGTCCTGCTTGACCCCTCCGCCGAATATACAAAGTTGGCCCATGGGTTGTTTGATCTATTAGTGGCATATAAACATGTTTCTCAATAATGGTTTTCTTATAAGTTGACCACTTTGTCACAGTCTCTAATACCCATTGTCGGATCTCCATGGATTCATGTCTTAATTCCTTAACCGCTTGCCGACCGCCGATTTACGTCAGCAGAATGGCACGGGCCGCCAAAAGGGCATACCTGTACGTCCCTTTAAATTTGCTGCCTACCGGGCGTGCGCGTCGTGGGAGTATGCCCGTGGGTCCTGCAAACTCGATGTTTGCCAGCGGCCCGCAATTGATGCGGCGAGGAAAGGCAGAACAAGGCATTTACCTGTTCTGCTTAGTGACATGACAGGGAGCTACTGTTCCCTGTCATCGGGATCAGTGATCTCTGTCAGTGATCCCATCCCCCCTACAGTTTGAACACATCCAGGGAAAACACTTAACCCCTTGATTGCCCCCCAGTGTTTAACTCCTTCCTACCAGTGTCATTTATACAGTAATCAGTGGGTATTTGTAGCTCTTATCACTGTATAAATGTCAATGGTCCCAAAATAGTGTCAAAAGTATGCGATCTGTCCGCGATAATGTCGCAGTCCTGAAAAATTGCCGCCATTACTAGTAAAAAAATAAGTTAATAAAAATGCCATAAATCTATCCCCTATTAGACGCTATAACTTCTGCAAAATCCAATCAATATAGACTTTTTGCGATTTTTATTAACAAAAATATGTAGAAGAATACATATCAGTCTAAACTGTGGAAGAAATTCGTTTTTTTTTTTTTATATTTTTTGGGGATATTATAGCAAAAAGTAAAAAATATTGCTTTTTTTTTCCAAAATTGTCGGTCTTTTTTGTTTATAGCAAAAAATTAAAACTGCAGAGGTGATCAAATACCATCAAAATAAAGCTCTATTTGTGAGGAAAAAAAAGGATGTAAAAAGGATGTAAATTTTGTTTGGATACAACATTGCACACGACTGCACAATTGTCAGCTAAATGGCACAGTCCCAAATCGCTAAAAATGCTCTGGTCAGGAAGGGGGTAAATCCTTCCAGGGCTGAAGTGGTTTAAACATGCAATCATTGATTTCTTGTTTACTGTTTATGTCGTCAGAGCCATTTTGCACTCTTTTGTATTAAATTACAACATTTAACTGTAATTCTGAAAATTTTATAAACAGATTGAAACAGAAAAAGTAAGCTATATGAAGGAAGGGGAAGCTAATTTTCCTCCCAATCAATTAGTCTCTTGTGAGTTTTCAGTCACATAATAGCATGAGATGTACCTCGTTGACAATCCTTTTATTGACAATAAAACAATGTTAATATACAAACTAAAGAAAAAAAAGCTTATTAAGGTAATAATAGTAAGTAAGTAGATCTCACATGGGGCAAATTTACTGATATCAGGAATATAATTAACACCTTCCATTAATTGTCCATTTCCATACCCTATGGAAATTTAGTAAAAGCTTCCAAAAATGATGTGAGCATGTCATAAAATATCTAGCAATGCTTATTTTAGAAGTTGGTAGTTTTCTGGCTACCAGGTTTAACTTGGAGACCCACTAATTAGTGTGCCACCAATACAATAAAGGTATGCAGGTGGTGTTTTTAAAACTCTCTGACTACTTGTCCTGGGCCAATTACCCTCAAATTAATGAACCATAGAAATAAGATGACAACCATCAAACTGGCAAGATAACAAAATGTGGTGCTGCATTATTAAAGGTAAATAAATGTGAAACACACTAAAAAGTGAATAAACATGTAGAACAATGTCATGTAGAATGCATAAGTACCTACAATATAGATATGTTATATAATAATCTCTCAAATATTGAACAGTTAAGGAGGTATAGCAACCCTCCTACCATATGAAAATTCTAGATGGCAAAAAATAAGTGCTGACTTGCATATGGTGGGAGGGTTTCTATACCTCTTTATCTGTTTATTCAATATTTGTGAGATTATCATCTCACAAATATTGTAGGTACTTATGCACTGTACATGACCTTGTACTACATGTTTATTCACTTTTTAGCATTTCATCCTTTCACATTTATTTACCTTTAATAGTGCAGGACCACATATTGTCATCTTGTTTTCAGTTGGCTACAGATTTAGCTTATCAGTGTTTGCTGCTGTTTTTTTTTTATATCTTTTTTATGTCAGAAAACTGGCAACTTCTAAAATTAAGTGACAATTTCAGCACACTTATTTATATCATACCAGTTCCACTTTAATGTATGTTAATTAGATCATTCCAATAATCAACTCATATGTTTATATTTAAAGATCTTAAAACCCTTATTAGAAGTTTTCATGGTTTCAAAAAAACAAACATAGGAGATGACAATTTTCTGACATATGGGGTTTGATTTGCTAAAGGCAAATAGGTTGTTCACTTTGTAAGGGACTGTTCCCCCAAGCTTCATGAATTAGGTGAAGCTCTGCTGCCCTCCATAATCCAATCATATGCAAACAAAAACTGCTATTTTTGTATTTGCCTTGCACACAACCGGGTAGTCTTTGTAAAATTAACCTTTTTAACATTCACTAAGCTCTGGGGAAAATTGCCTTGTAAAGTGCAGCTGCCCTTGTGAAGTTAGCAGCTGATTTCCCTTTAGTAAATGAATCCCCAGTGTCATGCAGGTTAGAAGGATTAGTGTTGCATTAACATGTGATGATACCAATGTGACTAGAGGTATTCTGCCAATAGCAGGGCATACTGCTAAAACATAACGGCATTGTAGAAAGACACAGATTACATAACATAACATAATTATCTGAAGGGAAATAGTGAACAAACTAATGAACAAATGAACAAAGCTAATGCAGACTGTGCTAGGTTTAGTCATCAATCTAAAAAAGTTTACACTTGGGGTGCATGAGTCATGTAAGGAGGGCATACGTCAGCATGTTTCTATGCCTCAATTGTGGCTTGAATAGTAGGGAAACTTGAAAGGATGACCTCTGCTACCCTTTTGAGAGCTGTTTTTTGTATTGCCACATGGAAAGCATAGCATAGTCTCTTCATGGTAGACTATATTTTATTATATTTATTTTCTAAAAAAAGTATGGACCTGTTTGGAATGTTTTGGTAAATGAATTGAGTCGCTCACTGTGAAAAGTGCAATAGTAAATTCAGACTGTGGCAAAACGTAAATACACTTACTCAGTGGACATCATTAAGTAGAGCTGCCTATTTATAAGGCCTGTTAAGACCCCCCGTGTTAATAAAGATTATTTTAAAGGGCAATTTTACAGCTCCGTTCACATAGACTGCTGTCTGATTTCTAGCTCCCACACACTCTAGTAAACGATCTATGGCTGTGTATTTAGTGAGAACGATATTCACTGATTGCATAGAAAAAAAATTGCAGCTGATAAGTAGTGGTGGTGATGTGCTGAAGTAGGAAAGCAGATGATGCAGGGTGTGTGCTAATGAGGTCAGCTGGTAAACTCCTTCCTGTGTAATGTCTTAAGGTCCATCCAGGAAATAATGGAGAAGTTTTTTTTTTTTTTAGCGCCAGCAGGACATGGAATGTTTTTTTATTCCTGAAAAATAAGTATACAACTGGTATATTGGTACATGGGGAGCTGGAATTTAGAAAAGTTGAACTTATCCTTTAATTGAGTGGCGGAGGTGTGAAAGAAACCTTAGTACTGTATTTGCTACTGAAGAGGAGCAAAGTTAAAGCGTTTGTTACCCCAACACTTCATATTCCTGATATGTGCTTGCTGTACCAAGTATTTGTATGAAAAAGTATCCTGTTCCCTTTGAATTGCTTCCTTTATGTTTTCCTGCTAGTCTCCTTGCTTTCTTATAAAAAAAAAACCTGACCACACTAAGTAGGAAAGCACACGTGGTCAGTTCTCTAGCTATGCTGGGAACTCAGTGTACTCTCCTCCAATGATCACACATTTTCACAACCCCCCCCCCCCCCGCTGCACAGCCATTCACTGGGAAGCTCAATGTTCTGCTGAGCTTCTCCTCTCCCCAGCTCTTATGCAGCTGAGAACAGAGGGAATGTGATCACCTATGAAAAAAGGTATTTACAATGTTTTTTTTATATCTATACACATTGTAACCTGAATAAGTTGTTTCTACAAGGTAATCGTTTACAATTACTTTAAGTGAGCCTGTTGTTTTGTCCCCCCCCCCCCCCCCCCCCCATGGGCAAAGCATGTTTCACTTGCATAAACCCTAATATATAAAAATATTCAAAAGTGAAATGTTTACATGGGAGTAAAATCAATGCACCTGCCTTTTCATGTTTTCATTAGTCATATTTTTAGCTATATGATTTTCCACGCAAACCATTTATTTTTGTTACTGATTATCTCAGTGGAAACCCATTATATCATGGATTACAAAAGTAGTAGTTATTAATTTATTTAGGTTTATATAACTCGTTCAAGATCAAACAAAACTATGAAACAAAAAAGGATTGTACACTGTCACACAGCTCTTTTATGCTATATCCAGCACTAGTACAGCAGTATTTACAGTAGATAAAATTGGTAAACCTACAACAAAGCCTAAGTTCAGAAGTAAGCTACGTTAAAAAAAAAAGTTATTGCTCTTGAATCAAGTGACATCAATCTTGTCACTTATCTCATCTGCTTAAAATGTTCAATGGCAGACAGTTATCAGTTTCAGACTAGCTACAAGGATTTTCCTCAGCCTCTTCACAGTGTGTAAAGATTTCTGTGGGGCAATTATGTAGGCGCAACGAGTGACAGTGATGAAATATGCCAATTAAAGCATTTGTCTTCTATCTAAATGTCTAGCATCTGGATGAAAAAAGTGCCAGTTGGCTGTACAGATCAAGCACAAAGCATCTTAACTCGGGGCTCCAAAGACAAATAAATTGGAATTAGCTTGGTGAAAGGATTCATAAATCAAAATTTAAAAGCTGCAGGGTAAGCCACTGAGATTTGTGTTGTAGTGAACACAGGTCTAGGTAGTACAGAGACCCCAAAAAAGCAGGCTAGCACAATTAATCAGTTTCAGGTTGTCTCCATATTTGAGGATAACAGCACAAAGACTAAATATTGCCAGCTTGCACCATGAAGGGATAAATCCAACAGGAAATAATTCAATTGAATGAACTGGAATGAACTGGAAATAAACCGCTGCTCACAACATTCATTTACTATATATTATTGGACTGTTTCTCCAGGGGATTGTCTAAATATACTGCAATGAAGCTGGAACGATGACCTTTCTGATATTGAACCTCAAGACAAAACCACCTTTGGATGTCCATTTCCTGAAACGCAATCATGCTTGCTATAATGTTGTTTTCTAAAGTGTCTCCTACATGACATTGACAAGAACAAATGAACAAAGAAACTGGAAATTATGTTGGAACTATGTCGGTAATGATAGATTATACCATATTAAGCTATAATAGAAATGTGGGTAATGTTACTAAACATTATTTGAAATAGAATGGCATTAGGGCAGCATTTTCATACACTTAACACTAAACCAAATAATAATAAATTTAAAAAAAAAACATGTTAAGAGGGGCTGTTTAATTACTTTGATAA
>JAQSEC010003464.1:0-13666 GCA_028564925.1 Lithobates sylvaticus
GGGGGGCGTTATCACCTCAATGTGCATATAATATAATATCCTCATAGTGTAGGTATGGTAAGGTTTAAAAAAAAAAAAAAACGTAATTTATTACAGTAAAAACCGTATAGCCAAAGAAGAGAAGAAATTAATGGTACCTCACATAAGCAATAAAAAGCAGGCAAGATATAAACGAGCCTTCGAACACCCTACGGCGTCACTTCCGGTAAGAAGGGTCAACCTTACCGTAAGTGACGCCGGACGAGCTCGATGCTCGTTATATATCCTGCCTGGCCTTTTTCAACTTCGCTTAAATGTAACCGCTGTTACCCCTAAATATTACCTACTTGTATATTACCGTGTGGCTAACTGTAATTAACTTTACGCTTTTAAACCTTACTTATACTACAACTATGTGAGAAGTATTTTATTACTTATTATGCCACAATTGCAGGTGTCAACACGCGCCTCCTCCCGCGCCCACCCCCCCCAAACAAACCCCCCCCCCCACCTGCCCCTGCCTGGATTAAGGAGGAAAACTGAAAAGGGATTCACCACTGAGAAAACTGAAAAGGGATTCACCACTGAGAGAACCAGAAAGCCATCCCAGAGAGGACGGTCTCCCTTGGCCATAAAGACCCAGATTACATTGCTGTAACCTTACAGCTGTAAGGTAAGGGGCCACCCGCACTCCCTTTAGGATTCTACGAGAGAAATATACAGAACACTGCACAGGATCTATATATCTTCCACGATCACTATTGGAAACCCCAGCACGGATAGCCTGCCACCTGTCGGATAGAAGATTTTATTATCACCCTGCATTTATGTCACATATGGACTTTTTATTTGGACTTTTATATTCTGCGATTTATTAATCGCTACTCACTTTTTCTTTCACTTCAGTTTCGTTTTGATTTAGTTCACACGTATTCGCTACCTTCTGTTTCTTTTGATATGAGACTCTTCTAGTCTCCCTTGCTTATTTGCTTATTTGCACCATATATTATCTCATCTTTTATATCACTTTTATGATATATTGCTTTTAGCCGTTTGGATCACCACCTTTTACACAGCTCCTTGGATGCACTATTTATGCGCTCTAAGATTTTTATCACGTTCTTTATATATCTCATCACTATTTTATTGGATTGATTATCATTTAGCTACACCATGCGATTTTATATGATGCAGCTTTTATTCGGATTACCTTTATCTTACTAATTTATCACACACCAGTGTATGCACGTGTTTTTATTGTGTGCCATATTATTTACTGAGAGCTTGTCTCTGGCTTTTTATGTTTTATGACCTGATATCTTCTGTCTTTTAATATTTAGTTTATTTTGCGCGCCACTACTTCCTCTCCTCTATTTTCACTTGGGTTCAGACATTTCCCTTAGTGTGCGCAGCAATTTGTTAGTTAGCTTCGGTGTGCTGGCACAGGATTACTTTATCCCACAAGTAACCAAATGAACTCTAAACAAATGGTGGATCAAGCACTTACTTTTTTTTTTTTTTTTTTTTTTTTTTTAATCTTGGATGTTTATGGTCAAATTACTTTGAAGTGGTTGTACACCCTGTACAACCACTTTTAACCTACAGGTAAGCCTATATTAAGGCTTACCGGTAGGTGCTTGAAATATCTCCAAACCTCCACGGTTTAGGATATATTTACTAAAAAGATGAGCGCCGATGTCATTGGCGCATGCACCCTTTAGAAAGGGCACATTGTGCAGTTTAAAATAGGGGTCATACCGTGACTGGCGGATCCCGCATGCATGCGCGGGAGTGACGTCACGCGACTCCGGACAGTCACAGAGCCGGAGTTTGCGGCCCCCGGAAGGAAGAAGGGCGAAGATGGACGCTCCCTGCTCGTGGGGACAATGGCGACATTGTGGGCTTCAGTGTCAGGTTAGTGACATATAATGGGCTACTATGCGATGCATAGTAGCCCATTATGCTTTACCTTTGCAGGGAAATAAAGAGGAAGTAAAAACCCACCAGGGTTTACTTCCTCTTTAAGGGCTTGTTGGATTAAACTTCTGTAATCTTTTTTGCTTCACCACATCGTAAAGTGTGCAATGATCAGTAAATTGTCACTTTTATTCAATTGTTGCCTTACTTTGGTGTAGCGGATATTTAGTGAATTAACAAAGGTAATGGCAAAACCGATTTTTTTTAAATAACCATCAGGGAGGCTCACAAGGAAGGAGAGCATGGAGACAAGCATGTTTTATAAAAGAACAGTTGAAATTTGCATATAGCTTAAAGAAAACTTGTGTTCGGTTTTAATTTATTATACAATGGTGAGCTGTAATATCCCTGGGACTGGTAGGCTGATGCTGTGGGACTTTACTATTTGCTGCTATAGAGACTGAGCCCTTAAGAATCTGACCATACAGCCATCTAGTGGCCATAGCCTGCAGGCTTGACTGGGACTATTCTCATGTGCACCAATGGTACAATTGGGCACTGATGCTAGCCGGCTGACTAGTTAGGACTAAAGACTACCACTTTACAGTTGCTACACAGAGACTTTTACTTATTGCCTTATGTTACGAGGGTCTTCTCAGGGGATATTGCACCATATCCTAGCCATTCCCCTATAGTGCACTTTAGACTAGTTATTATTCACATTGCAGTTAATGCTTATATGCCCTGTCTATTCCTGACTTTGCTCTAATATGACTACCAACATGGGGAGATGGAGGTAAAATGGAGATGACTGGCCATGCCTGAAAATACTCACGTATGAACCAATACTGGGACCATCCGATACCACATGCCAGGTGTCGGCCAAAGCATGTCTGGCCCGGGAGCTGAGGAAAAGGACCCAAAAAGAAAACAGGAGCATGGACACAATCCCCCATAGAATGTGATGTATGAAAAATCTTTGTACCATGGTTAATGGGACTTCTATAATGTATAAATAAGTAAATGGTATGTAACCATGGCAGTGTAAATCAGTAAGAATAGTTTATGATATATGATTTTTTATAGAAAAAGAAAAACTGCGCCAGGTAAAACTAAAACAACAATAATAAAAACTAATACACATGAAGGATCTGTGTATCTAATTAGTAGTATTTGAGGTACTAATAACCTAAGGAATAAAGTCTGCACACAGATTTAAAAGGGCATAGGCAAACAGTAATGGTATATTCTCAGGTTATCAAAACATGAAGAACAAATATTCGACTAAAGTTGTTAAAATATAAAACTGTGGACAATGGTAAATGTTATTTTTCAGAGTCTTTGTGAAAGATGAATAACAAGACAATGGATCAGAGTCCTCTTATGCGGTAGGTTCCACTACACCAATGTGCTCCACTTCTAATTAAAGTGCCACCACCAGTAAGTAGGCTCCTTACCAGATGTATAGAAAACAAAAGCACTCAGGATTGAGCTTTAGCCCAGGATTCCAAACATCAGGTATAGTTGCCCCTCAGACAGTATCCTCCAAGATCGGTATATTCAAACCAGAGCTCCAAAGCAGGGGGGAGGGAGAAGCACACTTTCAAGTGTCAGGATGGACAGATAAAGCACTCAAAGGTGCATCCAAAGGTCACCATGTAAATGACAAAGGCAGACCATAGCGTGAGATTGTAAAAAACTAGAATGACTTTATTTAAAATCGGATATTACTCACATTCTTATGAACAGAATAAGCAGTAAGAAATCCAACGATTGTTTTAAAAGAAGCGCCGGCCGGCATCCAATCAAACCCTTTCTCCTTGTAACACGAACGTGGTGACGTCACCACGTTCGTGTTACAAGGAGAAAGGGTTTGATTGGATGCCGGCCGGCGCGTCTTTTAAAACAATCGTTGGATTTCTTACTGCTTATTCTGTTCATAAGAATGTGAGTAATATCCGATTTTAAATAAAGTCATTCTAGTTTTTTACAATATCACGCTATGGTCTGCCTTTGTCATTTACATGGTGACCTTTGGATGCACCTTTGAGTGCTTTATCTGTCCATCCTGACACTTGGAAGTGTGCTTCTCCCTCCCCCCTGCTTTGGAGCTCTGGTTTGAATATACCGATCGTGGAGGATACTGTCTGAGGGGCAACTATACCTGATGTTTGGAATCCTGGGCTAAAGCTCAATCCTGAGTGCTTTTGTTTTCTATACATCTGGTAAGGAGCCTACTTACTGGTGGTGGCACTTTAATAGAAGTGGAGCACATTGGTGTAGTGGAACCTACCGCATAAGAGGACTCTGATCCATTGTCTTGTTATTCATCTTTCACAAAGACTCTGAAAAATAACATTTACCATTGTCCACAGTTTTATATTTTAACAACTTTAGTCGAATATTTGTTCTTCATGTTTTGATAACCTGAGAATATACCATTACTGTTTGCCTATGCCCTTTTAAATCTGTGTGCAGACTTTATTCCTTAGGTTAGTACCTCAAATACTACTAATTAGATACACAGATCCTTCATGTGTATTGGTTTTTATTATTGTTGTTTTAGTTTTACCTGGCGCAGTTTTTCTTTTTCTATATTTCATGTGTGTTTATCCCACTATTCTGCAGCCGGTTTAGGTTTTATTCATTGATCCATTCATTTGTCCATTTATTTATTTTTATTTTATTTCTTATTTTCCTTTCCCCCACCCAATTGTGTGACCATTTGTGTGTGTTAGGGTAGCGCGGTTTTTTGCTTTCATATGATTTTTTATATTGGTATCACAATTATGTTTATATCATTATTAGCGCTGCACTCACTCCGTTATTATAAGAATAGAATAAAGTCCATAGTCACGTTGAAGAAGAAATGTGTGGAACGCATATCCAGAGTGAAAAAGGGGAGCAGTAAAGAAGTGTCCACGTAGTGACCAAATCAAGACTGAAAGAAGTAAAGGGAAGGTTGCTTGAAAGAAGAAATACATATTGCCAAAGTGAAAACAATGTGCACATAGTACTTATTAGGTGATCACCTTAGTAGATCCTGGTAAAAACAAAGAACCAGGCTCAAAAAACACTGGTCTGGAAATACATAAATTGTGCTGCTTAAAAAACAACCACTGAATGGGGACTAGGATATGAGCTAGTAACCATCAGGTCCCCTGCAGCGTCACGCTGGCATGGCACAAGAGGTGAGACAGCCCGGCGGCCGCAGGAGTGACTCCCCACGTGTCAGCCAAGCTGAAATAACTAACGCGTGTGTGAAGGGACACCCAGCAGGACGTCATGCGCACAGCCCAAGGGGCGTGGCGCCAATGAACGGGGGGAAACCCGCCCAGCCCCCCCCCCCCGCATCCAACTAATGTGAAGGGGAGAGAAAGGGCGCCCAGCGCACATCGCAGCTCCCGGGCAATCAAACACAGACCGCCCCCCCCCCCCCCGGCCCCAGAACACACATAAACAGATCAGCTCAACAGAGCAAAAGCAATAATTGAAACACTATATCTAGCAATGCAAACTGTCTACTGTAAATGGCATATAAAATTATAGTCTGACCATAACACACCTCCATCCCTTTTTAATATAAAAAGAAAGGGGGACATTAGGGACTTTAGATGAGAAATAAGGGATAGTTTACTCCTACATCCCTATACTATGCAAAGAAACATGACTGTGCACCAGTGCTCAAAGCAAGGGCCATAAAAGGCATGGATGAGCGAGTTTGGGGTGGAGGAACTTGACTGGCCTGCACAGAATCATGACCTCAACCCGATAGAACACCTGTGCAATGAATTAGAGCAGAGACCGAAATACAGACCTTCTCTTCCAACATCAGTACCTGACCCCACAAATGCACTTCTGGAACAATAGTCAAACATTCCCATAAACTTAAACAAGTAAAAGGTGCAATCCATATGTAACTCAATTGTAAACAAAAGTCCATAAGTTAGTCCATATAATATTAAATAAGTGGTAGGATTTGTGTACTTAGGGCTGCCACCAGATTGGAATAGAAACAAAAATGTCCAGCGAAGCTGAGAATGACAAGGAAGAGAGTTGCCTCTAAGGCCCCTTTCACACTGGGGCGTTTTTCAGGCGGTACAGCGCTAAAAATAGCACCTGTACAGCGCCTGAAAAAAAAAAATCCACCCCATTCACTCCAGTGTGAAAGCCGGCGGGCTTTCACACTGGAGCGGTGCGCTAGCAGGACGGTCAAAAAAGTCCTGCTAGCAGCATCTTTGGAGCGGTATAGGAGCGGTGTATTCACCGCTCCTATACCGCTCCTACCCATTGATTTCAACTACGGCGGCGCTTTGCGGGGGATTTTAACCCCTTTTTCAGCCGCTAGCGGGGGTTAAAGCCGCACCGCTAGTGGCTGAATCCCGCCTCAGTGTGAAAGGGGCCTAAGTGTAGACATTTTTAAACTTTTAATAGTAACAGACAAATGGCAACTTACATGAGTGAAGATAAAAGCAAGCACATCTGTAGATGAAACATCCCAGGAACAGAATGGGAAGGCAGGTCACCATTCCTCCACTTCTCAGCTGGTCTGGGGAGAGGTGTAGCAGGCACATCAATGTGGATATCCCAGGAGGGTGGTGAACTGTCAGAGGCCCCCGTTCATAGCACTGCAGGCATACAAACAGTCCTCGCTACACTGCTGTAAATGGAAAGACGGCCGTGCAGTGGATGTGCCAAAATGAGGCTTGGAGAGCATGGGGCAGAGTGGCAGGGGGCAATGGTGTCACGAAGGTGCAACGCATTTCTGAGCATGCGCGCTGCATATGTTGTGGCAACAGAGCTCTTTTTCAAGCATCTGATGCTCTGCACCATGCTCTCCAAGCCTCGTTTTGGAACATCCAGCACACGGCCATCTTTCCATCTACAGCGGTGTAGCAAGGACTGTTTACATGCCTGCAGTGCTATGAGCAAGGACCTCTGACAGTTCACCACCCTCCTGGGGGATACACATTGATGTGCCTGCTACACCTCTCCCCAGAACAGAGGAGGAACCATGGCCTGGCTTCCTATTCTTCTCCTGGGACATCTTATCTACAGATGTGCTTGCTTTTATCTTCACTCATGTGAGTTGCCATTTGTATGTTACTATTAAAAGTTTTAAATTTCTACACTTAGAGGCGCCTCTCTTCCTTGTCATTCTAAACATTCCCATAGACACACTCCTAAACCTTGTGGATAACCTTCCCAGACAAATGTAAGCTGTTTTAGCTACAAAGGGTGGGCCAACTCAATATTGAACACTATGGACTAAGACTGGGATGCCAATAAAGTTCACGTGCGTGTAAAGGCAGGCGTCCCAATACGTTTGGCAATATACTGTAAATGGAGTTTATTTATCACTTAAGGGTCTTGTGCCCATTTCCTGATACAAATTCACAGTAAAGTTAAAGATATCCACACTTGTGTGCCTATAAGTTTGTCCAGTAGCTTTCACTCAACCAAGCATGCCAGAGGTAAAGAGTTGAGTAGAGAAGCAGAACAGAGAACCAAAATGACTAAGTGGCTCCTTGAAGGGTAGTGCTATACTTGTAAAGTGAGAGGTCCACTTTTAAACTAAGATACCATATTTCATCAAAAAAGGTGGTGTTGTAAGTTGAAGACAGGAACTACAAGGGCAGGAGGCTGAATATTACTACAAACATTTCGGTGTCTAACACTAATGCACTGTACACACAATAGGATTTTACGACAACAAATGTTTGATAGGAGCTTTTTGTCGGAAATTTTGATCGTGTGTAGGCTCCATTGGACATTTTCCATCGGAATATCCTTCACACAAAATTTGAGATCTGGTTCTCAAATTTTCCAACAACAAAAGCCATTGTTGGAAATTCCGATCGTGTGTACACAATTCCGACACACAAAGTTCCACGCATGCTCGGAATCAAGTAGAAGAGCAGCACTGGTTATTGAACTTCATTTTTCTTGGCTCGTCGTACGCGTTGTACGTCACCGCGTTCTTGACGTTCGCAATTTCCGACAACCTTTGTGTGACCGTGTGTATGCAGGGCAATTTTGAGCCAACATCCGTCTGAAAAAAATCCATGGATTTTGTTGTCGGAATGTCCGATCGTGTGTACGCGGCATAAGATATTGTGAACAGAAGATACTTTTTTTTTTCCTATGTAAGCTGAATAGTTCCTCCTCTGCAGGTAAAATTCTCTAATATTCTTTACATTTGTAAAGACAAGAACATTCCATTTTTTTTTTTACAGTGCCAGCAATGTGCATTCGGATTCTTTTCTTCTATACTTGACATTCATTCTGCAGTTCATCATTTATTTCTCACCTAATTAGTTCTTATAATTGTAAATGCTGAGATGTTATAGAGATAATCAAATAGCTAATTACCACTAGCTCATTTTTACAATACGATATGACACTAGAAATTGTATTATTACTAAAGTATACAGCTTGCATTCTGGCTGATGAGCGCAGAGAGGAAGATCTGCAGTGTAATTTAGATTTGACTGTGTATTGTACAAGGACATTTAAATAAAACCAGACATTCAGGTTTCCGAGTGTTTGTGCTGGCAGAAAATAGAGAAAGAGCGCACATTTTTACATATCTAACAGCTGACATACATCGAAAAATCAAAAGCAGACAGTTACATTTGTGTGGGCATTTTACCTTCCCACGCCTGTAATATTAGCCAACTCATATCCTAGGGAAATCAAGCATTTTTACAACCCAAATACTATGAATTCACATATAGAAATAGAAGTATGACAGTGATAGAACTGGATTGCCTGAGAGGATGACAGACAAAAGAAGACAGGTACTGCTTATGTTTTAAGAAGAAGACAATAGGTGCAAATAGAGATGCACGGTACCAGACTTTCTTCACTCAGATGCCATAATTCAGGATTAGGATCTGTGCTGCGGTGTCATATATACTGTTTACTTGTTCTGCAAAAATACTGTACTTACAGCTAATGCAGACAGAATATAAAATAACAAGGTAGAGAATGTAGGCCTACTATTTTGCTTTTCCTAAGTATATACTAGAATGGGCAAGCAGTTTGGCAACATCTACAGAGCTATCAAAAGACCGATATAAACATTGTACAATGGTCATTCATACTAAATTCCAGCACTTGAAAATGCATAGGAAAACAGCATACCAAGTTTCAGAGCTGAAGGTGTAACCTCAATTTCTCCTCGAAGTGGATGGTATGTGGGATTATGAGATTCTAGTTCTGCTTCAAAAGGGTCAGGGCTGAGGCGATCCGTGATGGTGATTCCATCTTCTGTTTTACTGGAGACATCATGTTCATCAAACACGGCTATCAACTGGAAGAAGAGGGCAAATGTGGTTACAAACTTTACAGTTAAAAACACTACAAATTAAAGGATCTCTGAAACAAAACAGCAATTAGTATTCACAAAGTTTTTTGGGAACAACATCTATAAGAAGGTGTTAAAGGGGTTGTATACCCTCAAATACAACTTGTACCTACAGGTAAGCCTAGATTAAGGCTTACCTGTAGGTACAAGAAAATATCTCCTAAACCTGCACGGTTTAGGAGATATTTGCACAGACCGTTTTACAACGTTGTCTATGGCGCGCATGACAACGGTGCATTTACAGGGTTAATCCCCATTCAGAACTGCGGCTCACCGCAGTTGAAGTGGAGCCGCAGTGGCGCTGTGATTGGCCGGAGCGGCGATACCCGGAAGAGCGATGGCTGCGGCTGGAGGGGGAGAAGATGACGGCGTCGGGGGCCCCGATCGAAGGTAAGTGATGCATAATGAGCTAGTATGCTAGTCATACTAGCTCATTGTGACTTTGTCTTGCAGGTAGTTTATAAAATAAAAAAAAAAAACGGGTATACAACCGCTTTAATGTATATGAGGAACTAATAAAACAATTTTTACTGTAGGTGGTAAACTTATGTCAAATCTATGACAATGTTCAAGAGATCCTAGACTATCCATAAAGTGTTGGCTACATTAATCTTAACTCTGCTTTTTCTTTAAAAAAAGCACTAGCCGTAAGATCTCCCTTCATTTCAAGAGTTAAAATTGTTTGTCAAGTCTAGGGGTAGAGGAATAAGCTGTAATGTCTACCTTACTCCTCACACCAGCAGACTTCCATCATGCTGTGCGACCCAAAATCCCCAAAGCCCTTTCTCTTTAGTGTTAGGGCCAGAGGACGCACTTTGACATCATCACATACAACATAGAACCAATATTATACAGACTACAGAAAATTTTTATAATACACTTTTCCTAGTTCAGCTCTTTGGATGTACTACATACGTCCAAAGAGTGAAGGGTTAACCACAAACTGATAGCTGTGGCAGCAACCATCAGCTTGTGCCTGTTTTTTTTCAATCAGCTCCTGGCTACAAAGTGAAAGTGATCCAGTGGCTGGATAGCTGCCGATCACATTCACAGTATGGACAGTGCAGTTTTCCCTGGGCTCTAAACAAGAGCCCAGGGCCACACTGGAATGATTTAAAATAGTGAGCAAGAGGAGACAGAGGAACATTCATTCCTCAAACTCCTCTGCCCAGAATGAAACTGAAAGCGACAACGATTTAGTCACTTCCAGATTCAGAGGGGTCATCCTCTTGCTGATACAGCCAGGGAAGCTTGTAACCAAGTCGATCTCTGCTCGGTTAGATGCTTTGGAGGGCATGGAGACACTGGGGTATATTAGACACCCAATGTCTCCATTAAGAGTTCCTGTCACGTGGCACAAAGCTATCACATGGGGGTTTGTTAACTGCTTGTAATAGTAATAAAATTAAATGAAAAATTAAGTTCAAAATAAACATTTTAACAGAATGCATTAAAAAAACAAAAAATTAAACATAACTGCCCTGCACACATCTGTAAATGCAAACATGCCCCCTTGGTGCACACGTGTATATAAACTGCACCACACATGAGGTATCGGCAGATCAGAGCTCACAGTTAACTCTAAGGCCCCTTTCACACTGGGACGCTTTGCAGCTGCTACAGCGCTAAAAATAGCACCTGCAAAGCGCCCTGAAACAGCCGCTGCTGTCTCTCCGGTGTGACAGCTTGAAGGCTTTCACACTGGAGTGCTGCGCTTGCAGGACGGTCAAAAAAAGTCCTGCAAGCCGCCTGTTTGGAGCGATGTAGAAGCGGTGTATTTACCGATCCTAATGTGCCCCTTCCCATAGAAAACAATGGGGCAGCACTGCAAACCCAGTGGTTTTAACCCTTTTTGGGCCACTAGCGGGGGTTAAAAACTGCCCCGCTAGCGGCCGAAAAGCGCCTCTAAAATGATGGTAAAGCACCGTTAAATATAGCGCCGCTTTACCGCCAGCGCGCGCAACGCCCCAGTGTGAAAGTAGCCTAAGCCAGTGAGCCAAAAAAGCTTTTAGACTGTCACCTATGGAGATTTTTAGGTACCCTAGTTTTGTGTGATATCATGGGCACACACAATTTTAAGCCTTAACATGTTTGGTATCTATTTAAGCAATACAACCTCATTTTTTATATTTTACCCAAAAATTGGGTATTATATTTTATCCTGAAAATATGCATTTAATAAACAGTTGCCAAATATTGTGCAACATAAACATTGCAACTACTATCTTGTTATTGTACAAGGCCTCTGCTTTCAAAAAATATATCAGGTTCTGGGGGTATTAATTTTATAGCAAAATATGTAGATTTTAACATGTGTGCAAAGAAATGTAAAAATTGCTCTAGTGCCTAAGTGGTTAAATTACAAGGCTAGGACCAAATGTCCATAAGGCCTGGGACTTTTAGGCTATGAGATTTGATTTTATTTTAAATGTAATGTATTGTTTTTTTATGTCAAAAATGATCACCCGTATACCCGTAGCAAACTAACCTGACCATTAGTTTTGAGTAATGTGAGGAAGGATCAGGTTTTCCTTTCCTTCCTGTCCAAATAACCAGAAAGTTAAAGAGCATTTTGCCATTGCCACACAGACAGTGAAAAGTTCCAAAAAGGAGCCTTACCGTTCCCTACTCTAAAAAGAGAAGCGTTTGAGTCCCTACAGGAGAGAATTCCTCTGGATTATCCTGCACTAGGACGTGAAGTAAGGGAAAAGTTTCCAAACATGCGCACAACAATAAAACCCAAAGTTTTAGCCCATTGCCATTCTAGCCAAATAAAAATATTGACTACCTGTTGCATAAAAAACTTTTCTTGGTTATATCTCCAACCTTTTCCCATTTTTTGGCACACTTCGCTAGTTCCATTTTAAATTAAGTGATATCACCTATTAAAACAAATTTATATCCAGGGTAAATGGAATAAGTGTGTCTCAAAATTTTAGCAGAGAAATAAATATACATCAATACTGGACTGCCAAACCAATTTTGATTTTGACAAGAGCAAACCTGTGATCATACATGCATATCCCCAAATCTGGAAAACTGCTGCCAAACAGCATGAATTGGGAACTTCCAGGTGACAATGACACTGACAATTTTGGCCAGAACAAATCTAAAAGAATTAAAGAGGAAGTAAAGCCTCTGTAAAAAAAAAAAAAAAAGACACCCTGCAAGGCAAAGGCATAATGAGCTAGTATGCATAGCATACTAGCTCATTATGAAAAACTTACCTGAAAACGAAGCCCCCGAAGACGTCCTTATCTTCAATCTTCCTCGCCGCCATGCAGGGCCGGAGTGACTTCCGGGTCTCGCCGCTCCAGCGCTATCATTCGCTGGAGCGGCGATGACGTCACTCCCGCGCATGCGCACGAGATCGGAATATTGCCGTGATCGTGGCATATGCAGTGCGCCCTCAGTGCGCCTGCGCGCCGATGTCTATGGCGCATGCGCCGTAGACAGCGATGCCTTTTCATCGCTAAATATCTCCTAAACCATGTAGGTTTAGGAGATATTTATTGGACCCTACAGGTAAGCCTTAATCTAGGCTTACCTGTAGGCCAAAGTCATGTGGAAGGGTTTACTTCCACTTTAATACCAGATTAAAACATGGAATGTGCATCCTAAGGTTTGTTAATCATCATTGCCTGTCAGTCCTCAGTTCATAGAACACTTCACATTAGAGTGCAGTAGACAGAAAACAACAATGCTGTACAGTAAAATTACATATTATGGAGTTTGGGCAATTTCTTTGGGAAGCTTTCAGTAAAAATAGAAACTATATATGCAACAGTAGCATTTTCCCCAAAGTTCCCCAATGTTTGATCATATTTGAAGAAATGTTACAATGGGAGAAGCCATGCTACATATTAATCTTGCAGTTTCTAAGTGGTATTTGGCAAACATTTTCAAGATATAGTTTTGTATTGAGGAAGAGATCAGTCTGATTTTATTGCAGTCTGTGTCTCAACAGACAGCAAAATCTCCCCAATAGGAAAAAAAAACAGCAACAAAATATGAAAGGTTCTAAAGCCTTGTATGCACTACTAGTTTGACAGCTCCGGACGGGGCTGTTGTACTAACAATCTGATGTTTATATATCGATCTCCCTCTGCTGTGCTATTGTGTTCTGACAAGGGGTCTGAAAGCCCAGATCGGGAGCCGATTGGCAGACTTTTATTGGTCATGACCCTGGGGATCAGCTGTCGTACACACGGCCGAATGACGGACAGTTTCTGTTGAATTGGCTGATGCCGCCCGACATTCGGCCATGTGTACTAGGCTTAACTTTTCCCCAACTCCAAGGCTCAATTCACACTAATGCATTTTTTTAATGCTTTTTGCATTTTGCAGAAATGGATTTAATTTTTTTAACATGGGTTCCTATGGAACACGTTCACATCAATG
>JAQSEC010002450.1:0-14189 GCA_028564925.1 Lithobates sylvaticus
ACGAGTCAAGAAGCATCAGATGGAACAACTGACTGGTTCAAAATTGAGAAAGGAGTGTGGCAAGGATGTATTTTGTCACCCTACTTTAACTTTTATATATGCAGAGTACATCATGCAAAATGCCAGGATGAATGGATTACAAGCCAGAATTAAGATCGCCAGGAGAAAAATAACAGGCTGAGATATGCCAACAATACCACACTAATAGCAGAAAGTAAAGAACTAAAGAGTATTTTAATGAAGGTGAAAGAGGAGAGCGTAAAAGCTGTCCTGAAATTGAACATTGAGAAAATTAAGATCATGGCAACCGGTCCCATCACTCCTTGACAAATAGAAGAAATGGTGACAAATTTTATCTTCCTGGGCTCCAAGACCACGGCAGATGGTTACTGTAGCCTTGAAATTAGGAGACACTTGCTTTTTGGGAGGAAATCAATGGCAAACCTAGACATCATAAAAAACGGAGACCTCACCTTACCGACAAAGTGCTGTATATTCAAAGTTATGGTATTCCCTGTAGTAACCTATGGCTGTGAAAAATTGGACTAGAAGGAAGACTGAACGCCGAAGAATTGATCCTTTTGAACTATGGTGTTGGAGAAGACTCCTGAAAGTCCCTTGGATGGCAAGAAGATCAAACCAATCAATCTTGAAGATAATCAACCCTGAATATTTACTGGAAGGACAGATCCTGAAGCTAAAACTAAAATTATTTGGCCATGTAATGTGAAGAGGACTCTGGAAAAGACCCTGATGCTGGGAAACTTTGAGGGGGGGGGGGAAGCGAAGAGGACAACAAAAAACCAGATGGATAGATGGCATAATCGAAACTATTAACATGAAGTTAAGCAAGATCCGGGAGGACAAAGAAGCCTGGCGCACTATGGTCCTTTAGGTCACGAAGAGCCGGACACTACAGAACAACTATTCCCTCTTCAGCAGAGGTTATTCGAGTGGCTGAACAGCTATTCGATCACTTCTGTGGGTGACAGAAGGGGCACCCATTGCCGCTCCCTTTCCCGGGCTCTGCTGTCTGATTGCATATCCCCAGAGCAATGCGATGGCAGCACTACACAGCGAGAGGAACTGATTATGTAATTGTAAGCAATGCAGATTTTGTCACTTACGGTTTCGGCTCTTTGTTTACCTGACCGTTAGTAGCTAGGAAAACGGCAATGTAGACACATATGTGTCTGGCTGCATTGGAGGTCAGAGGAGGGATCTGTGGCCTCAAAGAAAGAGGGGGGAAAAAAAGTTTAAGAACCACTATAGAAAGAGCTATTCTGCTAAAATGTGTTTAAACCACTTCCCGCCCACAGCTGTCATTGGACGTCCTGGACTTTGAGTGGAGAGTACAGCTGCAGGCATCATTCAGATATCATCATTCTTTTCTGCTGGCTATTCCCTGCTCCTTAAAGTGTCCAGCCGCTTGATTGTTTTTACAGGCGGCGGGAGGGGCCTTCTGGTGCATCTACCGGCTCGCCCGTGGGATCGGCGTGCTGGAGAAGGAATCCCACGGTGTCGGATTAGAGACATTATGACATCACGTCCGGCTGAGATCTTCTTTTTTTTTTTTTTTTTTTCGATCAGTCTTTCCTGCCTAGAAAAGATCCTCTAGCAGAGAAAGTGTAACAATAAAATAAACAATATGTAAATGGCGTTCAAACCACACATGTGAGGTATCGCCACGAACATTAGACGCTAAAGACATCTAATTCTAAACTGGTAACCTGTAAACATTTTTTAAAGCGACGCCTATGGAGACTTTAAGGTAACGCAGTTTGCGCACACTCAGGGAATGTCACCAATTTTAACCACTTGCTTACTGGGCACCTAAACCCCCCTCGTGCCCAGGCCAATTTTCAGCTTTTAGCGCTGTCATTCTTTGACAATTGCGTGGCCATACAACACTGTACCCAAATTACATTTTTATAATTTTTTTTTTCCCCCACAAATAGAGCTTTCTTTTGGTGGTATTTGATCACCTCTGGGTTTTTAATTTTTGTTAAATTAAAAATGTGTGTGTGTGTATGTATGTGTGTGTATATATATATATATATATATATATATATATACACATACATACACACACACACACACACACACACACACACAAGGGGTTGATCCCGACCCCCTTACCATGTGATCATCTGTCAGCCAATGACATCTGATCATGTGATGTCAACAGAGCCAGTAATCGGAGAAAAAAAAGCCAAACACCGGCGGCCGTGAGAGGGACATCAGTCCCGATCACGACGAGCTGCCGCCAGCTCATCAGTGCCCACTGCCAGTGCCACCTAACATTAGGCAACAGTGCCGCCCATCAGTGTCCAGTGCCACCTATCAGTGGTACCTATCAGGGCCCATCAGTGCCACCCATTGGTGCCGCCTTATCTGGGCCCATCGGTGCCCACCAGTGTCGCCTCATCAGCGCATATCAATGAAGGAGAAAAATTACCTTTTTGCAAAATTTTATAACAAACCATTAAACATTTTTTTTTTTCTAAATTTTCCATCTTTATTTGTTTAACAAAAAATAAAAATCCCAGCTGTGATTAAATACCACGTAAAGAAAGCTCTATTTGTGGGAAAAAAAATGATAAAATGGTAATTTGAGTACAGTGTTGTATCACCGCACAATTGTCATTCAAAGTGTCAGCGCTGAAAGCTGAAAATTGGTCTGGGCAGGAGGGGGGGTTTAAGTGCCCAGTAAGCAAGTGGTTAAGCAGTTAAAGCGTGACATGTTGGGTATCTATTTACTCAGCGTAACATCTTTCATGTTATACAAAAAGATTGGGCTAACTTTAGTGTGTTTAGTTTTTTTTTTTTCTAATTCATGAAAAATTGCTGGACAAATACTGTGTGACAAAGTGTCAACGACTGCCTTTTTATTCCCTAGGGTCTCTGCTAAAATAAACATAAATAATGTTTGGGGGTTCTGAGTAATTTTCTAGCAAAAAAGATGATTTTAACATGTAGGAGAGGAGTGCCAGAACGGTATGGAAGAGGTTTTTAAAGTATAACTAAAGACAAAACTTTTTTTTTTTTTTTTTTGTCTTGGATAGAGTGGAGAGGGATTAGAACACCTGTCAGGTTTTATTGATTTCTGTGTCCCCATTAGGGATATTCCCTAACGGGGACCAGTATCATTAAAAGTGAAAGTAAAAAAAAAAAAAATCCCAAATTGTGTTGTCCCCAGAAAAGTAATGGGGGAAATCATCCAATCGGGACACTAGTTCTGGTAAACTGGGGGGGGGGGGGGGGGCAAATGGGTTCCCTTAATTTGCAGGGATTTCTTCTCTCATTCTGTTTTGGCTATTGGACAGAACGTGAAGGGAAATCTCCACAATGGGACATTGATGACAAAAATGAAAAAAATGTCTCTAGTTCCAATTTAATCTGTGTTTGTTCATTTGTGCAGCCTTGTGATTTACACAATAATACTGCATTGTGCTCAGGAAGATGATTGCCGTATTTGCCAGTTCTGGATCACATCTCCTCATTGTATATAAGGCTGGAATAGAAGACTGCAAAGCGAAGCCATGAAATAGTGATGTCACCTGGCTTGTGTGTGTACACACACACACACACACACACACACACACACACACACACACACACACACACACACACACACACACACACACGTGTGTACGTGTGTGTTTATGGAGAGAGTGAGAGAGATAGACAGTCACATGTAAATACGGAAGTGCTGTGAATCGGCTCACCTCACACTGTGGCGAGGAGTGCCGAACCGCGGCATCTCCTCGCAGAGGAGACCTGGGCAGGTAATCAGGGCCCTGATCATCAGTGCGTTGATTGGTGGCACTGCTGGCCACTTTCCTGTAATCGGTGCCCAGAAGTGCCACCAGTCAGTGACCATACATGAGGCCAGTCAGTGCCTCCCATTATCTACAGTGTTGCATGACTGCGCAATTGTCATTCAAATTGTGACAGCACTGAAAGCTAAAAATGGCCTGGGCAGGAAGGGGATTAAAGTGCCCAGTATTGAGGTGGTTAAATGATGGCAGGTGTGTACTGACTCCTATATAACATGAGTTTGAATGTGATTGCTTAAAAGAGAAGTATAGTTTTTTTTTTTTTTTTGATTCATACTTGCCCAGGTGGATGCAGCATCAGACCGATGCTGCATATGTCCCCCGCCGTGGCATTTGCGTAGTAATGACTTTCTTCTGGCGACTCGACCATGCAGCCCATCTTTCTTCAAGTGCCTCCTTATTGTGCATCTTGAAACAACCACACCACATGTTTTCAGAGAGTCCTGTATTTCACATGAAGTTATTTGTGGGTTTTCTTTGCATCCTGAACAATTTTCCTGGCAGTTGTGGCTGAAATTTTAGTTGGTCTACCTGATCGTAGTTTGGTTTCAACAGAACCCCTAATTTTCCACTTCTTGATTAGAGTTTGACCACTGCTGATTGGCATTCTCAATTCCTTGGATATCTTTTTATATCTCTTTCCTGTTTTATACAGTCCAACTACTTTTTCCCCGCAGATCCTTTGACAATTCTTTTGCTTTCCCCATGACTCAGAATCCAGAAACCTCAGTGCAGCACTGGATGAAAGATGAAGGGTCTGTCAGGAGTCCAGAAACTCACTGACCTTTTTTACACACACTAATTACAAGAAAACAGATCATAGGTGAGGATGGTTACCTTTTTAATAGCCATTCAAACCTGTTTGTGTCAACTTGTGTGCATGTTATCAGGCCAAAATCACCAGGGTATGTAAACTTTTGATCAGGGTCATTTAGGTAATTTTTGTTGCCATTATGATTTAAGAAGAGTAAACACCATTGATTGATAATAAATGGCTTCAGCCAAACACTAACTATGAGTGAAAGAAACGTTTTCACGTTATCCTTCATATTATCTGAAAAATGGCCAAGAAATCCTAAATTCTGCCAGGGTATGTAAACTTATGCGCACAACTGTGTGTGTGTGTGTGTGTATGTATATGTGTATATATATATATATATAATGTACACTGTGTTTTGGCTGTTTGCCTTTAGCACTGTAAACATTGTTTAAATTAGGTTACTCATTTTGGCAGGCTGGCATTAAGACGACGTATAGCCTTTAAATTACAGGTTAGCAAAATTGTGTTTGTAGCCGTATGCTGTTTGTTTTGGTTTGTGCAAACTGTGTGCGACAGGCAAGCATCTAATACACACAGCTGTGAGTTTTATATGTGCCAAGAATTAATTCCAGCTTGTAGAATTCTCACTCTCATATCAATTTTCCTACAGTTAGATATAAAATAAATGATTGAAACAATGCGTAATGAAGGAAAAATATTGTGAATTCATGTTGCCTTTCTTTAACAGCAATGTATTCACTCAGATGATGCTGATAGACTAAAGAAAATGATTGTGTACATCCACTAATTGGACACTAAATCAATTAAATGACCATCTTTATATTCTCAGTGTAAATTGCATTCATATATTGTGTTGTAGAATGACAAACCTTGGATAACTGGTTAACCACTTCAGCCCCGGACCATTTGGCAGCCAAAGGACCAGAGGTCTTTTTTCAATTTCGCACTGCACTACTTTAACTGGTAATTGCGCGGTCATGCAATTTTGTAACCAAACGAAATTTGCGTCCTTTTCTTCCCACAAATAGAGCTTTCTTTTGATGGTATTTGATTGCCTCTGTGATTTTTATTTTTTGCGATATAAACGGAAAAAGAGCGAAAATTTTGAAAAAAAAAGAGATTTTCTACTTTTTGTTATAAAAAAAATCTAATAAACTCAATTTTAGTCAAACATTTGGGCCAAAATGTATTCAGCCACATGTCTTTAGTAAAAAAAATGCCAATAAGCGTATATTTATTGGTTTGCGCAAAAGTTATAGCGTCTACAAACTAGAGTACATTTTCTGGAATTTACACCGCTTTTAATTTATGACTGCCTATTTCATTTCTTGAGGTGCTAAAATGGCAGAGAAGTACAAAACCCCCCCAAATGACCCCATTTTGGAAAGTAGACACCCCAAGCTATTTGCTGAGAGGCATGTTGAGCCCATTGAATATTTTTTTTTTTAGTCCCAAGTGATTGAATAAAGACAAAAATAAAAAAGATTTTTTTTTTTTTCAAAAAGTTGTCACTAAATGATATATTGCTCACACATGCCATAGTTATATGTGGAATTGCACCCCAAAATACATTTTGCTGCTTCTCCTGAGTATGGGGATACCACATGTGTGGGACTTTTTGGGAGCCTAGCCGCGTACGGGGCCCCGAAACCCAAGCACCGCCTTCAGGATTTCTAAGGGTGCAAATTTTTGATTTCACTCCTCACTACCTATCACCGTTTCGAAGGCCATAAAATGCCAAAATAGCACAAAACCCCCCCAAATGACCCCATTTTGGAAAGTAGACACCCCAAGCTATTTGTTGAGAGGCATGGTGAGTATTTTACAGCTCTCATTTGTTTTTGAAAATGAAGAAAGTAAAGAAAAAAAAAAGAATTTTTTTCTTTTTTCAATTTTCAAAACTTTGTGACAAAAAGCGAGATCTGCAAAATACTCACAATACCTCTCAGCAAATAGCTTGGGGTGTCTACTTTCCAAAATGGGGTCATTTTGGGGGGTTTTATGCCATCTGGGCATTCCATGGCCTCCGAAACTGTGATTGGCAGTGAGAAGTGAAATAAAAAAATTACACCCTTAGAAAGCCTGAAGGCGGTGATTGGTTTTTGGGGTTCCGTACGCAGCTAGGCTCCCAAAAAGTCCCACACATGTGGTATCCCCGTACTCAGGAGAAGCAACAGAATGTATTTTGGGGTGTATTTCCACATATGCCCATGACATGTTTGAGCAATATATCATTTAGTGACAACTTTTTGTAAAAAAAAATATATATATTTTTTTTTTTTTTCATTATTCAATCTCTTGGGACAAAAAAAAAAAATATTTAATGGGCTCAACATTGCTCTCAGCAAATAGCTTGGGGTGTCTACTTTCCAAAATGGGGTCATTTGGGGGGGGTTTGAACTGTCCTGGCATTTTATGCACAACATTTAGAAGCCTATGTCACACGTCACCCACTCTTCTAACCACTTGTAGACAAAGCCCTTTCTGACACTTTTTGTTTACATGAAAACATATTTTTTTTTTGCAAGAAAATTACGTTGAACCCCCAAACACTATATATATTGTTAAAGCAAAGGCCCTACAGATTAAAATGGTGGGTGTTGCATTTTTTTTTTCCACACAGTATTTGCGCAGCGATTTTTCAAACGCATTTTTTGTGGAAAAAATACACTTTTTTTTATTTTAATGCACTAAAACACACTATATTGCTCAAATTTTTGATGAAATAAAAAATATGATCTTAGGCCGAGTACATGGATACCAAACACGACATGCTTTAAAATTGCGCACAAACACGCAGTGGCGACAAACTACATACATTTTTAAAAGCCTTTAAAAGCCTTTACATGATACCACATTAGATTCACGGAGGAGGTCTACTGCTAAAATTACTGCCCTCGATCTGACCTTCGCGGTGATACCTCACATGCATGGTGCAATTGCTGTTTACATATGACGCCAGACCAACGCTTGTGTACGCCTTTGCGCAAGAGAAGGGGGGGCAGGGGTGCTTTTTTTTTTTTTTTTTTTGTTTTTTTTTTTATTTATTTAGCTTTTTTATTTTATTTTTAAACTGTTCCTTCCATTTTTTTTCTTTGTTATGATTTTTATTGTTATCTCAGGGAATGTAAATATCCCCTATGATAGCAATAGGCAGTGACAGGTACTCTTTTTTTGAAAAAATTGGGGTCTATTAGACCCTAGATCTTTCCTCTGCCCTCAAAGCATCTGACCACACCAAGATTGGTGTGATAAAATGCTTTCCCAATTTCCCAATGGCGCGGTTTATATCCGGGAGGGGGGACATTCCCTCCCACTGCTTGTAAAAGCAGTCTAGAGGCTAATTACCCGCTAGAATTGCTTTTACATGAAAGCCGATCACTGGCTGAAAAGAATGATACCAAGATGATACCTAAACCTGCAGGCATCATTCTGGTATAACCATTCAAAGTCCAGCAACATACTGGACATATATTGTAATCTTTTTTTTTTCATGCAGCCTCTTGGCTGAACGAAAAAAAGAGATTGATTGGTGGGTATGCCCACCATTAGAATACCTCCCTTCATCCACCCACTTCTAATGATGGGCATACATGCACCATTTATATATGCCGATGCATGGGGGCATCCTCCCGCAAAAGTTATGCCGTGTACACACGGTCGGAATTTCGACCGTATGTACGTGGCATTAGGAGCCAATCGCTCCCCCCCCCCCCTGCTGCCCCCATGCTTCGGCATATATGCTCTTTTTTTTAACTGTGGTGGTGAAATCACCTCCTACAGCGTTGGAGTCGCGGCTTTATGTATCGTGGGAGCAAACGCTGTTGCTGTCAAGATAAATAAATCCGCGTTGCAACTGAATGGCGCACCTGAAAACAAAAAAATGCTCAACACTAAAACACACAGTAAACAAAATTACATACCTGAAAAGCAAGCATGATAAAACATAATAAAACATAATAAAACATAATAAAACATTGCAGAATAGAATGGAGTAAAAAAAGAGCAACAATAGAGAGAGAATAGAGTGAGAGAGAGAACAATAAAACGACAACTATTTTATTTTTTTTTATTTTTTTGAGATTCACAGGTAAAAAAGCTCCTGACTGAAGCGACTGAATCAAAACGCTACCACAAAAAAAATGTTAGCGATCGCAGGGATCAGGCCTGACTCTGCGAACGCTGCAGTTATGTGTGCTTAGTGTTTTGTAAGTGACAGTGATCGATCGATACTGCACTTGGGTGGGCTGGGCTGGGCGGAGGGGGAAAACGCAGGTGCTAGCAGGTATCTGGGCTGATCCCGCTAACAATGCGTTTTTTTTTGGAACCCTAAACTGCTGGGACGCTAGTATAGATCTGATCAGATCAGATATTGATCTGTTCAGATACTGTGCCACTAAGGGAGGTGTATGCTTTGTGCGTGGGTGTTTGCGGTACTGGCACTAACCTGGGGCGACGCAGACCTTATTTGACCCTAAAACCTAATTGATATCACCCGCCGGGCGATCAGGGGGTTAAACCGTTATTGGGTAATAAATGGCGGGTGCCCTGACAGTATAAAAAACAAGCTAACTAACCAGCGTCACCCGTAACAGTAATACAAAAAAAAACTGGTTACCTAGCGACACTAATGCAGCGATCAGAAAAACGATCGCTTAGTGACACTGGCAAAAGGGGGTGAAAGGGTTAACTAGGGGCAATCAGGGGGTTAAACCTTTATTAGGTAATATATGGGGGTACCTGACGCTATATAAAAACCTGACGGGGAACCTAAATAACGAAATAACTAACTGGCTAACCAGCGTCACCAGTGACAGTTATACAGTGATCACTGGTGAAAGGGTTAACTCTAGGGGCAATCAGGGGGTTAAAACCTTTATTTAGGTTGTAATATGGGGGTACCTGACCTATAAACCTATTTATGAACCTATATAAACATGGCGGTTACCTAAAAAAAAAAAAATGGTTACCTAGCGACACTAATGCAGCGATCAGAAAAACGATCGCTTAGTGACACTGGCAAAAGGGGGTGAAAGGGTTAACTAGGGGCAATCAGGGGGTTAAAACCTTTATTAGGTAATATATGGGGGTACCTGACGCTATATAAAAACCTGACGGGGAACCTAAATAACGAAATAACTAACTGGCTAACCAGCGTCACCAGTGACAGTTATACTGTGATCACTGGTGAAAGGGTTAACTCTAGGGGCAATCAGGGGGTTAAAACCTTTATTTAGGTTGTAATATGGGGGTACCTGACCTATAAACCTATTTATGAACCTATATAAACATGGCGGTTACCTAAAAAAAAAAAATGGTTACCTAGCGACAGCAGTGACACTAATACAGCGATCAGAAAAACGATCGCTTAGTGACACTGGCAAAAGGGGGTGAAAGGGTTACCTGGGGGGCAATCAAGGGGTTAAACCTTTATTAGGGGGGGGTGGGGGGCTACCTTGGACCTAAAACTAACTGCCCTGACAGTTATTACAGTCACACTGACACTAAATGCAGTGATCAGTAAAAAAATGATCACTGCAATTAGTGACACTGTGACTGGGGGGGGGGGAGGGGGTGATCTGGGGGGTGATCAGGGGGTGACAGGGGGGTGTTTTGTGTGCCTATGTGTACTGGTGTCAGTGTACTGTTTGTGCACTAACCTTTAGATGTTCACAGCTCGGCGTTCCGGTCACATAGACCGGCGCACCGAGCGTGACATCACTTCCTCTGCCTGTGTTTTGATTGACACAGACAGAGGAAGCATCTGATTCGCCAGGAGCGATCGCGAGGGGGTGGCCAGAAACCACTGGCCGTCCCCTCATCCCGGATCGCTCCTGAAGCGATCCCGACCGTCCCCGCCGGGGGGGGGGGGGGGTCCGATCGGACCCCCCACCCGCCGGAAGAATGGCACGTACAGGTACGTGGTTCTGCCTGTACGTGCCATTCTGCCGACGTATATATACAGGGGGCGGTCGGGGACTGAGATGGCCATTCTAGAACATTGTACTTGTTCCTCTGCATAAATGCCCGAGTAGATTTTGAGCAGTGTTTTGGGTCGTTGTCTTGAAATATCCAGCCCCCGGCATAACTTAAACTTTGTGACTGATTCCTCAACATTATTCTCAAGAATCTGCTGATATTGAGTGGAATCCATGCGACCCTCAACTTTAACCAGATTCCCAGTACCGGCACTGGCCACACAGCCCCACAGCATGATGGGACCTCCACCAAATTTTACTGTGGGAAGCAAGTTCTTTTCTTGGAATGCTGTGTAGGGGGGGCCGCAGGGTGCCCCCTGCCCCAAAGCACCCACCCCCCCATGTTCAGGGCATGCGGCCTGGTACGGTTCAGGAAGGGGTGGGCGTTCGCTCATCCCCACCCCTCTTCCTGACCGGCCGGGCTGTGTGCGCGGATTAGGGTCTGGTATTGATTTTAGGGGGACCCTCACGCTGTTTTTTTCAGCGCAGTGGGTTCCCCTTAAAATCCATACCAGACCCCCAAGGGCCATGTTATGCTCCTGGAGGGAGAACCCATGCTGTTTTTTTTTTTTTTTAAATATGGCGTGGAGTTCCTTCTCAAGATCATCAGAGCACAAGTCGCATGCCAAAGTCGGATCATGCAAGACAGCGATCCGACTTTGATCCGACTTCAATGATGGTCAATGGGCTGAAGTAGGATCAAAGTTGGACCAAAGTAGTACAGAGAGCATTTTCAAAGTCGGACCGACTTGTGTCGGACTGGTTAAGACGGCTGTCATAGAGAAACATCGAGAAACATTGAATGGAATAAACAAAAACAACCAAGGGTATAAATAGACATCACTGTGTTGGATCAAACATATCAAAATGGGGGCATATGCCTAATTATGAAAGAAGCTGCCGATTTTATCAGATCGGCAGCCGATATTGGCGTGTATATATAGGATAGCTGATTGGAATTTAATGAAGTAAAACTTGAACAACTAAAAAGCATGAATGAATGGATAGATAGCCCCGTGTTTGACCAAACATGTCGGAATCGGGGCTTGTGCCTAGTCATGCAGTTTTTAAAGTGTCTAATCTGAAATAAGATAAAAATATAAAAAATGTTTTTAGATAAATAAAACTGCATGGCACGGAGGGAGAGAAATGCATCAGAAGCCGATGCAGGGCGCCAAAGCATGTCTAATGGAAACTATTAACTAGTGTCCATATACAAATACAAAAAATAGAGACAGAAGTCTCGAGCAGCGGCCAGTGTGAATGCATGAAGAAAGCACGTGAATGGATGAATCATTAGACGGATCCCTCTCTCTCATATCCCCATATGTATATTGATAGTACAAATGACTATAGTAAAATGACAAACTGGCACATTTCGTTATTGGACACACTATACACTGTATAACATTATGTATTGTGGGTGTAACACATAGTTATGTTTAGTACATGTGTGTGTGCACACCATATATGTTGCACGCACGCATAGACATATATACATACATATATAAACACATCACGGTTGTTATTTCTTCTATTCTTATTTACTTATGTTTCACTTCTACTGTTGGCACATTAGACACTTTATATATTTTTATACATATAACAGTTTTTTACATGTTTATACTCCTTAATGGAATTTTGTACACGCATGTATACATATATTTTCTCTTTTTGTCATATAATTATTTGCACAGACATTTTTCTTTCTTTTACACTATCACTAAGATATGTGTGCATGTATGTATTTATACATTTACACATGCACATATTTATTTTTATTTTTTTACACAGAATTCACATTTTTTTTAATTACTCTGGTTTTCTCTGTTTAAATTGACTGCTTGACAACACATGTTTGGATCCAATTACAATTCTCCAGCTGTTTGTAATTACTTTCATTAATCACCTCATCACGTGATACGCACTTTTTTGGGCTATATATTTGATGTTTGCTTAAGAGTTAGCCAGCTATGAGTAAGCACTGATTTTGGTGCGAAACGCGTCGGCCATTTTGTACCCCCTTCTTTTGCTGTGGATTTGATGTGATGTAACCTTCGAGTTTAATAAAAACAGGATTTTTAAGCTTTTTTCCAGTGTGCGGCTATCCAGAGTTTTTCTGCTATTGCCTGCCTATTGTGTGTGTATCAGCCAGCACCTGGGGCTCCTTGATAGGAAGACCCGTGGGCTAACCTTGAGCGGTGGTTCCTTTTCTTTAACTGAAACCGCTGTTGCTAGGCAGTCTTTCATAATTTGACTCTTCCGCGGCACTTCCTCCTCTTCGGCGAGCGGCCCTGTTGCCTTCTGGGACGTGTGTGTGTGTCCCAGAAAACAGCGGGCCATTTACAAAGCCCCACGTGACTCGCACATGCACAGTAGGAAACGGTCAGTGAAGCCGCAAGGCTCCACTGCCAGTTTCCCTTTAAGATGGAGGCTTCGGCAGCCGATCTGATGAATGGATCGGCCTCGGGGGCGTCATCGCAGGCTCGCTGGACAGGTAAGTGTCCTTATTAAAAGTCAGCAGCTAAAGTGTTTTGTAGCTGCTGACATTTGAAAAAAAAAAAAAAACACTGCGGCCGGAATGGAATGTCCCTTTAAAGTTATAAAACCTTCTGCCTTTACAACCACTTTAAAGAAATCTTCACCCTAGTAGGAAAAAAATAAATACTGTAGCTGCTGCCTTTTCATAAAAGGACACTTACCTGTCCAGGGATCCAATGCCACCCTCACTTGGGCTAGTTTTTTGCTGGTCTTTAGGTCCCCGGTGCCAGCATATTCAGCAAGGGAAGGCGGCTTTGACTCTTTGCGTCTTCACAGCCAACTTCCCACTCCACAACCCTCTTGGACCATACTTTAAAATGCTGCATAGGATACCGCAAGAGAAAGGAGCCACCCTGAACAGGAAACCTGAGGCAGCGGCCTTGGCACTAACTTAGAATGGAACTTAGGCAAGTATTAATAAAGAAGCTGTACTCGGTAAATGGTTAAATCAGCTGCTAAGTGTTAAAAGGGGTTAATATCACTTTAATGATCAGTAAAATCACAAAATAAACCCTGCTCTGCCTAACGCAGCCTCTTTAGAACCTATTTTGAGATGTTTTTGTATGCTTCTCCCCCATACAAGTCAATAGGAGTGCAGAAACTGCAGGTGAATGCAGCTTAGGAGTTCTTCAGGTCCGATCCACCTGTCGATGAATGGTGAACGATCTCAGACTTGTCTTAAGCTGATCTCAAATACAAGCAAGCTGCATTTGCCCATTGACACACGCCCTTTAAACTGAATTTTACTTTCATAATAAATACTTCATATTGCTGTTTTGTTTTAGCAATTCTTTGTCTTACTAAAGAGCTTGATTTGTAATTTTTTGCAGTTCCTGCGGGAGGACATGAACTACAAAGATGCTTCTCACAAGCACAATCATTTGCACAGAGAAGACAAACATATTACAGTGGAGGATCTGTGGAAGAGGTGGAAAACATCTGAAGGTGAATACCAGTGCTGTATGAGAAACCAAAATCGCAACTTCACGTTTGCTGTGTGAATTTAGGTTTTCTTTGAGGCCCTAACTCTGTTAAAAAAATAAATTAAAA
>JAQSEC010004566.1:0-14144 GCA_028564925.1 Lithobates sylvaticus
TAGCGGATTATAAAAAATTGGTCCATTGCACACCCCCATACTTGGTTATACACGGATCCATTGCACACCTCCCAACTGATTAATTGCACACACCCCATAGCTGGTTTTAAACTGATCACGAGGACCCCTGGCCCATTCTTAAAACAGCAGTGGTAAACTGGCCACCCTTGCCCTATTTAAATGGCAGCTTCTCAGAACGGCCCATTGTGCTTCCATTCCCACCAGTCTTTTTTTTGCCGGCCTGTGCCACCCCTTTGTCTGCCCAGCTGCTTTGCCATCACTGATCAGCAGCAGCTGGGGGAACAATGACAGTGGCAGGGTCCGGTGTGCCCCCCTCCAGAGAGTCACAGACAGCCGGGGCAAAACTGGCACAGGAGACTGAAGTATTTGCCCGTCTGACTGCAGGCGTGATCTGCATGCCAGGCAGGGCTCGGTGAGAGAGTAGCTGGCAGAGGCTGGTGCTGAGAGTGTACTATAAGAACGGTAATGTATAGCAAACCCTAGACAACCAAATGGTGGGCAGTAATGTATAGCAACCCCTAGCAACTGAATGGTGAGTTCATTAATAATTGAACATGTTACTTGTTTGTTGCCTAAATACTAAAATTTACACTTAAAACTGTAGTTTTTTTTTAATTTTTGGAAATGCCAGTAAAAACTTGCCTGTGCCAGCCCAGTACATTTTGGGTGTCACGTGTGGCTGTTCTGTCACAGAGGAAGAGAGAGATCTTGTGTCTAAGCTGAAACGCAGATCTCTCTTTTCTTCTAACACATCCATCCCTGCCACAGTTAGAAAGCAGTCCCTAGGAGCATACCTAACCCCTTGATCACCCCTAGTGTTAACCCCTCCCCTGCCAGTGTCATTTATACAGTAACAGTGCATTTTCTTTAGCACTAGTCACTGTATTGGATTGGTGTCACTGGTGCCAATAAATAGTTTTGTAAGTAAGCAACACCTTATTTTCTGGCAGTGCCCCTCCCGACACAGTATACTCTGGATCCGCCCCTGAGAGACCAACGCACAAGACAGCTATAATGGAGGGAGCGATTCCAAAAATAATTAAATTTGGATTTAAGGATTATGTTTTAGATGTTGGCGAAAAGAAGAGAACGGCGATGTGCAAGGTCTGCAGCTCAAAAATAAGAGACACGTCAACCACAACATCCAACTTCATCCGTCACTACAAAACCCACAAAGAAAGGTAGGTACAGTAACGTGTATGGGTGGGAGCAGAGTGTATTGTTGTTAAAATCAATAAATCACATAGCTAACTTTATTTTCCATCTCTCTTCTGTTTACTCTATAGATATGAAGAGTACATCCATACCAAAGGGACTTTTGATGCTAGCCAGCCTCAAATCTCACAATTCATCGCACAGGGGACTGTGCAGCTATACCACTGCAACCACCAGCAGCAGAAGGCAATTACAAACTCAATCCTGTCAGACCTCATTATAAACTGCAACATGCCACTGTCCATCATTGAACATCAAAGCTTTCGTCATTTTTTGTCAATAGTAGACAACAAGTACTCTCCAGTAAGTAGAAGAACAATTACTGGCAAGCTTGACAATCTGGTGGCAGATAGGCAAATGAAGCTGAAAAATGAACTCGCAGCAGTAGATCATCTGTCAGTGACTGTAGATATACAGTGGTGTGAAAAAGTGTTTGCCCCCTTCCTCATTTCCTGTTCCTTTGCATGTTTGTCACACTTAAGTGTTTCGGAACATCAAACCAATTTAAACAATAGTCAAGGACAACACAAGTAAACACAAAATGCAATTTGTAAATGAAGGTGTTTATTATTAAAGGTGAAAAAAAATCCAAACCATCATGGCCCTGTGTGAAAAAGTGATTGCCCCCTTGTTAAAACATACTATAACTGTGGTTGTCCACACCTGAGTTCAATTTCTCTAGCCACACCCAGGCCTGATTATTGCCACACCTGTTCACAATCAAGGCATCACTTAAATAGGAGCTGCTTGACACAGTAAGGTCCACCAGAAGATCCTTAAAAGCTACACATCATGCCGAGACCCAAAGAAATTCAGGAACAATTGAGAAAGAAAGTAATTGAGATCTATCAGTCTGGAAAGGGTTATAAAGCCATTTCCAAAGCTTTGGGAATCCAGCGAACCACAGTGAGAGCCATTATCCACAAATGGCGAAGACATGGAACAGTGGTGAACCTTCCCAGGAGTGGCCGGCCGCCCAAAATTACCCCAAGAGCGCAGCGACGACTCATCCAAGAGGTCACAAAAGACCCCACAACAACGTCCAAGGAACTGCAGGCCTCACTTGCCTCAGTTAAGGTCAGCGTTCATGCCTCCACCATCAGGAAAAGACTGGGCAAAAATGGCCTGCATGGCAGAGTTCCAAGGAGAAAACCACTGCTGAGCAAAAAGAACATCAAAGCTCGTCTCAATTTCTCCACAACACATCTTGATGATCCCCAAGACTTTTGGGACAACATTCTGTGGACCGATGAGACAAAAGTGGAACTCTTTGGAAGGTGTGTGTCCAAGTATATCTGGCGTAGAAGGAACACTGCATTTCAGAAAAAGAACATTATACCAACAGTAAAATATGGTGGTGGTAGTGTGATGGTCTGGGGCTGTTTTGCTGCTTCAGGACCTGGAAGACTTGCCGTGATAAAAGGAACTATGAATTCTGCTGTCTACCAAGAGACCCTGAAGGAGAATGTCCGACCATCTGTTCGTGTACTCAAGCTGAAACGAACTTGGGTTCTGCAGCAGGACAATGATCCTAAACACACCAGCAAGTCCACCACCGAATGGCTGAAGAAAAACAAAATGAAGACTTTGGAGTGGCCTAGCCAAAGTCCAGACCTGAATCCTATTGAGATGTTGTGGTATGACCTTAAAAAGGCCGTTCATGCTCGAAAACCCTCTAATGTAACTGAATTAGGACAATTCTGCAAAGATGAGTGGGCCAAAATTCCTCCAGGACGCTGTAAAAGCCTCATTGCACGTTATCGCAAACGCTTGGTTGCAGTTGTTGCTGCTAAGGGTGGCCCAACCAGTTATTAGGTTTAGGGGGTGTGACAGACCTAACCGGGACACAGGCTGTTGGAGGGGACTGAATGCGAGCCTATTGCCTTGTGATTACGGGCCCTGGCATTTGGGGGAACGGTGCTGTTTATGAGCTGGTTTTACTTGGATATGTATATGCTGTATATATAAGGTGTGTTGTCCCATGCTGTTGGGGCACACACTGTCAGATGCTAATGTCGTCAACTCCAGACAGCCTGTCTGTTGTCTTGTGTAATGCAGATGAGGCTGGTCTGGCTTGACACAGATTCTAAAGAATATTTCACCTATTGTTGTGTGTGCTAATTAACCCTGCAATTGAATGAAGGAGTCCAGTGTTGATTAAGCTAATTAGCTCATGCTAATTAAGTTAGGTCTTAGTCATCTGGCTGTATAAAATTGTGTGACATGTCAAATAAAGATCAGTCCATGTTGGCACCAAGCAAGTGTTGTCTCGTTTGGTGCTTGGGAGCGGTTGGAATATCTTATACCTATATCCAGACTGAGAGGAAGTGATATATGACAAACGCACTCAAGAAGAGTGTAGGGACGTTCCGTCACATTGTTGGCAAGCAGTGGGATCATACTTCCTGCAGTTTGGGACATCCAAACCTCCACCTGGATCCAAGGTCCGGATAGCAGGAGAGGAGGAGAGGTACAGATACCAGCCGCCATGGAAGAGGAATTCAGGAGGAGGTTGCGAGAGATGCAGCTACAGCACAGAGGACCAGTATCAGAGCAGGTCCTGCTGGGATGGTTTGATTCTATTCGCTGCGAACTCTGGAAGGAAGCGCTAGCCCGTGAGCGGCGTCACCAGGGAAAAATTCTCCCCTCCAACCAGGAAAGGTACGGGTCGCAGTATGGATTGCGGGTGCTGTTTTTGGGAGAGAAACCGCACAAGGAGCAGACAGCTGAATTAAGCAGGCTGATCTGGGCAGAGATAAAGCTGGATGAGAGTTACAGAGCCCTCCGGTGGCATGTATCCCAAGCATGCCCTTGGATAGCGGATGACAGCCCAACGGAAGGCTTAAGCTACGGCGGCCTGGGACTGTTGTATGTGAGGCTGACAGGGGACTCTAACTTTGGGAGTGATTTGGAGTGGCGGTTGGATGAAATCATGGATTTCAGAAAAGGGCTACTGAACGTCTCGGAAGTGCACTGGGCACTGGAAGATTTGGAGTTTCTGGCCGATCAGGAATGGGAGCTGGAAATTGCCTACAGACGGCTGCTAGACTCTGCTCAGTGCCAGGGCTGGGCTCCCTTTGCCTGGGACTATCAAGAAATACCAGTGGACAACTCTGGTCTGGCTGAAGAGTCGGCAATGTGGCAGAGTAACAGTGTGCTTTGCCAACCTGCCCCTGCAGCTATGGACGCGGAGGTCTTATGGCGGATGCAGCAAGTGCTGACTGACCTTGATGATCCTGTTTCTGCATGGGATGATCTTGGATGGAGGAATGTGCCTGTCCAGCAGCATGCCAGGGAATCGGCAGTGGAAAATCTGGAAATTGCCATCCCAGAAGCTGAAGTGCTGACAACCGGCCAGAGCTCTGCCAACCTCTGCTCAGCACTGATAGCATCTTCTGGGTTCCATAGACAGGAGATGGTGAATCTATATCCCCAGACACCAGTTGCAGAGACAGGGGATTTGATAGACTTTTCTGCTGAGGAAGAAGAACCTGATGAGCCTCCATCAGAAGAGCTGGTATTAGGGCCGAACTTCACTGTGCTCTGCCCAGCACCAATGGCAGTATCCGTGGAGTTACAAGAAACTTCCCCAGCTGAAGCGATGGTCACCGGACAGAGGGTCCAAGACCTCTGCCCCACTGTGGCAGTTCTGGAGGCCCAGGGTGAGGAGGTGGTGGTCACTCCCGAGCAGCAGCTCGGGACCCAAGGAGAGAATGCAATCTGCACTTCACAACTGCAGCTTGAGCTGATATTGGTGGATGGGACTTCAGTCCCCACTTGTATACCCCAGGGATGCTGGGCGGTCGGCCCAGATCCCCAACCGAATGATGGAGTGAGCCCAGTCACCCTGTCTTCTCTCCAGCGGCTGAAAAGACTCCAGGGAGAAGGGCCAGTCCAGGCCTCTCCCCAGCGGCGGATATGTTCTATGAGAGAGGCAGAGGATGGCTGGGTGAGTAGTGCTCTGTTTGAAACAATTTGTTTGGGGTACTGTGTGGGTACAGGCATTAGAGGACTGGAACTATGGACTAACTTCGGAGTCAACCCGTCTGGGGTCTCCTCCTGTGTTAGTCTCCTGCCGAAAGGGGAGAAATGTGACAGACCTAACCGGGACACAGGCTGTTGGAGGGGACTGAATGCGAGCCTATTGCCTTGTGATTACGGGCCCTGGCATTTGGGGGAACGGTGCTGTTTATGAGCTGGTTTTACTTGGATATGTATATGCTGTATATATAAGGTGTGTTGTCCCATGCTGTTGGGGCACACACTGTCAGATGCTAATGTCGTCAACTCCAGACAGCCTGTCTGTTGTCTTGTGTAATGCAGATGAGGCTGGTCTGGCTTGACACAGATTCTAAAGAATATTTCACCTATTGTTGTGTGTGCTAATTAACCCTGCAATTGAATGAAGGAGTCCAGTGTTGATTAAGCTAATTAGCTCATGCTAATTAAGTTAGGTCTTAGTCATCTGGCTGTATAAAATTGTGTGACATGTCAAATAAAGATCAGTCCATGTTGGCACCAAGCAAGTGTTGTCTCGTTTGGTGCTTGGGAGCGGTTGGAATATCTTATACCTATATCCAGACTGAGAGGAAGTGATATATGACAAACGCACTCAAGAGGAGTGTAGGGACGTTCCGTCACAGGGGGCAATCACTTTTTCACACAGGGCCATGATGGTTTGGATTTTTTTTCACCTTTAATAATAAACACCTTCATTTACAAATTGCATTTTGTGTTTACTTGTGTTGTCCTTGACTATTGTTTAAATTGGTTTGATGTTCCAAAACACTTAAGTGTGACAAACATGCAAAGGAACAGGAAATGAGGAAGGGGGCAAACACTTTTTCACACCACTGTATGGTCAGACCGCAGGATGAAAGGCTTTCTTGGAGTCACAGTGCACTGGATCAACATTGAGGAAGACCGTCTTCAGTTGAAATCACAGTTGCTTGCGTGCAACCGCTTCAAAGGTCCCCATACAGGGGAAAGAATTTGTGAGGAATTTGAGCGTGTATGTGAAGAGTACAAGATTAAAAAAAAGGTAGACCACATCATCTGTGACAACGCCGCAAACATGAAAAAAGCATTCACTACATGTTTTCCAGGACAGGGAGAAGAAGACGATGACCTTGATGATTCGGACATTTGGAATGACTTGTCAATGGAAGAACAGGAGATGCTTGACAATTATTTGAGTGCAAAAACCCAGACTAGACTTCAATGTTTTGCACACACGCTTCAATTGGTAATAGGTGATGGACTTAAGGAGACTAAATTAGTCAATGCAGCTCTCGCCAAAGCTTCCAGGTTGAGCTCCTTGTTACATACAAGCACCTCTTTCAAGGAAAAATTCGAAGAGGAGTTTGGACAGCGTGGAATCCCTGCCGCTGTTACCACACGCTGGAATTCCACACTGAGGCAATTGAAATCAGTGGTCAGCTGTGACCAGGTGAAACTGACTAGAATTCTTGAAGATGGGGGACACAGAGAGACTGTATTCACAGCTAGAGAGTGGAATCAGATTAAGGAACTTGTGGATGTCCTTCAACCTTTTGGAGAAGCCACAGACCTCTCACAGGGAGAAAAAATTGTGACAATAAGTGCTGTTGTACCCTGTATGCTTTCTCTGAATCACCACTTGGAAAATCATAAAGAGAGCGTGCGCTACCTTGGTGGCTTGATCCGTAGCCTGCAAGAATCACTCAAAAGACGATTCGGAGGGATCTTTGTCAATGTGAGGATGGCAGATGAACACAATGATGTAGCAACCTTACCCTTCTCTGACCCTCTATACCTAAAAGCTGCTCTGCTGGATCCTTCATTTGGCACCATGTGGTTGACCCATGATGTTTTGGCTTCCGAAAATATCAAGGAGGCTGTGTCTGCGATGATAAAAAGTATTTTATGTTTTTGTAATAATCCAATGTAATGCCAGATTGTAGGCTATAAAAGAATGTCAGTATGTTGATATACTCTACTCAGAGGTCTTCAACCCTCTCCTCAGGGATCCCCAGACAGGCCATGTTTTTGTTTTCACCCTAAAATAACACACCTGTTTCAATTAGTCAACTACTACACATTAAGCCTTTAATTAATCAAATCAGGTGTGTTATTTCATGGGGAAAAACTAAATATGGCCTGTTTGGGGGACCCCAAGGAGAGGGTTGAAGACCTATGCACTAGATTGTCATGATCTGGTTGCTTTTGATATTTCAGTTGTGTTGTGACCATTTATGCTTGTGTTCTTCAGACTTGATTCTCAAAGAAGAGGACTGCAAGCCCACCCCACCAACCACCGATGAAGACGAGCAAATGCCAGTGGCAGAGCCAGAGAGTCAGTCTGGGCTGTTCTCAGCATACCACAAAAAAACAAAAGAAAGATTCATGTTCTACTCCCCAAATTCAGCTGAACCAGTATTTAGACATTTGTGATGGACAGAATTGCCTTCAGTTTTGGGCCATGAACAGGCACATGTTCCCCTCTTTGTTCAGGGTAGCGGTAAGAGTTATGTCAGTCCCTGCATCAAGCGCACCTGTTGAACGTGTGTTCAGCCATGGTGGGGTGATAATGCGACCCCATCGCTCACAACTGAGCGAGAAAGTACTATCGAATTTAATTTTTTGCAAATGCAATGCATTGTAACTTTAGCTGGCCATG
Organism: Lithobates sylvaticus; assembly: GCA_028564925.1. Lineage (NCBI taxonomy): Eukaryota > Metazoa > Chordata > Amphibia > Anura > Ranidae > Lithobates > Lithobates sylvaticus. Next base: position 7,895 of record JAQSEC010004566.1, read on the forward strand.
CACCTATAGATTATCTGCAGATGTTCTATGGTTAGATGGAAAAAGTGGGAGATTCCTCCATCCACACAGTTTAGCGAACATAGAGAAATCTGTTGCCCTTTTTCCATCTAACCATAGAAAATCTGCAGATAATCTATAGGTGTATGGCCAGCTTTACAATGCATTGCATTTGCAAAAACAAACAAACAGCAAAAAAAACTATTTGTAAGTGGCTCATCACCATTCAAGTGTCTAGATATACTTTATTATTTTGAAGTTTAATGTTGAAAATATTATTTTTAAAATAAAACCTTTCCTGAACAACACTGACTTTTAACTCATTTAAAGGTGGTAAATCAGTATTTTGACTTGATTTGTGACTTGACCAAAACAAATGACTTGACTTGACTTGCTTGACTTCTAGCAGGGACTCGACTTGACTTGCTTGCTTTTCGCCACAGTAACTTGTGACTTGCTTGTGACTTGAAGGTTACGACTTGAGACTTGCTTATGACTTGCACATGTGTGACTTACTCCCATGTCTGATAGAAACAAACAGTGCCCCTGAAGGGATAATTACTACATCAAGCATCTTAAGTAGGTCAGTCATGCAATAAACATAGAAAGGTAAACTCATGACATCTGGTGTGAAATAACCATCAACAATTTAACTAGAAAGTTCTGTTTGACAGCCAAACCCTGCGATTATTCACCCCCACGGACATTTGGAAAGTCTTGGGTAATGCATAAAATGTGGGTGTGTAAGGGAACTTGACATTTTAATATGATTGTGTGTCTTTGTCAATAAAACAAATATGCTGAGCAATCTCTTTATATCTTTATACCAAATATACTCGAGTATAAACTGACCCGATTATAAGCCGTGGCACCTAATTTTACCACAAACAACTGGGAAAACTTATTGACTTGAGTATAAGCCTAGGGTGAGAAATGCGCAGCTACTGTAAGTAGAAAAGAGGATCAACAATGCCCATTTGCAGCCTCACTGTGCCCATCTGCAGCCATAGGTCCCCCCGAACTTCAAACTTGGTAGTTAAGGGTCCCTAGATGCCCCCTAGCTGCAGACAAAATTTGGGGTCTCTGGACCCAAAGGGTCCCGAAATGACATTGCTGCAGATGGGGCACAGTTGACCGAATTTGGGGCCCTGTATCTCGGGGTCACTTGGTGCTAGAAACACCATCTTTGGATATGTTGTAGTGATAGGTCCACTGGGTTTGAATACCAAATTTTGGGTTCCTATCACCAAGTGTCCCCGAGATATGGGGCCCCAAATTCGGGTCGGAAAATGTCAAGCACTTTTCTGCAGCAGAGAATGACATTTTCCGAACCCAATTTGGGGCCCTGTATCTCGGGGTCACTTAGTGCTAGGAACCCCATCTTTGGATATGTTTTAGTGATAGGTCCACTGGGTTGGAATACTAAATTTGGGGTTCCTAGCACCCAAGATACAGGGCCCCAAATTTGGGTCGGAAAATGTCATTTTCTGCTGCAGAAAAGTGCTTGACTCCAGTATAAGCCGAGGGGGGCATTTTCAGCACAAAAAAAATGTGCTGAAAAACTCGGCTTATACTCGAGTATATACTGTAAGTTACAATCTTTATCATGTAAAACCTTAAAGGATAACTCCACCTTTGTCAGAAAATAACAGCAAATAAAAAATATAGTTCGTACAAATGCTAAACAAGTCATATTGTAATGGAAGGTTATTGAAAAATTACCTTTCCTTTTCAATCTGCAGTGCTGTAACTTTCTGTAAAATTTGAATTCAATATGGAAACTCAGAGGCCTTCTATACACAACTGGTGTACAGAACTTCCCTAGAAATGTAATTTCCTGCTTGTGTGATTGGCTCGCTGATTTTCCCAAAAGTCCGCACCAAGATACATTCCAGATTTTAGATGTCCTCTGCAACAAAAATGTCATTTTTGGTGATATATTCTCAAAGGGTTAATTCTATAGGGATGCAGACCCTGCAACGTTCCTCATTAGAACACTGCAAGTGCATCAGCTGATCAATAATTCAGTGGTGGTCGGTCCATAAGGGATGCAGGGGCGCCGCCTCCCCTAATCTCCACGCGGGGTGCCGGATGCATAGATTTTTACAAGTTTTTTTTTTTTAATCACCTGATTAGAGCCTAATGCGGCGTACACACGGTCGGAATTTCCGATGGAAACAGTCCGATGGGAGCTTTTCATCAGATTTTCCGACCATGTTTATGCCCATCGGTCTTTTTCTACTGGAATTTCCGACGGACTTTGAATTGAGACCTGTTCTCAATTTTTCCGACGGAAAACCTTTCTATCGGATTTTCCGATCGTGTGTATGCAATTCCGACACGCAAAATTCCGACGCATGCTCGGAAACAATTCGACGCATGCTCGGAAGCATTAAACTTCCCTTTTATAGTGCTGTCGAACGTGTTTTATGCCGCTGTGTTATTGACCATCGGAATTTGGTGTGACCGTGTGTAGGCAAGACAGCTTGAGCGGAATTCCGTCGGAAAAACCATCAGAGTTTTTTCCGATGAGAATTCCGATCGTGTGTACGCGGCATAAGGCTTTAATTGGCTTCAAAAAGGGTGGGCTCGGGGCACAGTACACACCTACTTGTGACATTATTGAATCAACATTCGCTATGGTCTTCCTGCTTCTCCCCCCAGCCAATCAGCACAGGAAGCGGGTCCTAAGACCGGATTGGCCGGGAGGAGAAGCAACCGGATTGCCTCGGAGGAGAAGCCGCCAAACTCGCCCGCGACCTGGATGGGGTAAGGGCGGGGTGGAGGGTTTGTTTGCCGCCCCCCAAAAAAAGGAGCACCAGCCATCACTGCTTTTTAGGCCCCTTTCACATGGCCATTTCGATTAGGTCCACCTGTCAGTTTTTCAGGGGACCTGACCGGGAGGTCCATGCATCCCTATGGACAGGCACACAAGTCTGTTTACACCCGCCTACCTCCAGGTTCGATCCGGTCCACTAAATAAAATGTTGAGGACAGCATCCTCATCTGTTTTGAAGCGGATCTCAGGTAGCCAGGTCTACATGTTGGCATTCATGGTTCCCTCAATGAACTGTAGCTCCCCAGTGCTGACAGCACTCATACAGCCCCAGACCATGACACTCCCACCACCATGCTTGACTGTAGGCAAGACACACTTGTCTTTGTACCAAATAACACCAAATTTAACACACCTGCTCCCCATTCACACCTGAGACCTTGTAACACTAACGAGCCACATGACAACGGGGAGGGAAAATGGCTAATTGGGCCCAATTTGGACATTTTCACTTAGGGGCGTACTCACTTTTGTTGCCAGCGGTTTAGACATTAATGGCTGTGTGTTGAGTTATTTTGAGGGAACAGCAAATTTACACTGCTATACAAGCTGTACACTCACTACTTTACATTGTAGCAAAGTGTCATTTCTTCAGTGTTATCACATGAAAAGATAGAATAAAATATTTACAAAAATGTGAGGGGTGCACTTACTTTTGTGAGATACTGTATCTACTGTTCAGAGTAGAAGAGCTGTGTTGAACAGCTTATAGAGAAAAACGTAATTTCCAGTGCCAGTTTTTTTTTTTTCACTGGAGAAGAGACGCTTGAGAGGGGATATGATTTCAATTTACAAATACCGTACTGGTGACCCCACAATAGGGATAAAACTTTATTAAACTTATTAAAAAAAAGGGAGTTTAACAAGACACGTGGCCACTCATTAAAATTAGAAGAAAAGAGGTTTAAGCTTAAACTGAGTAGAGGGTTCTTTACTGTAAGAGCGGCAAGGATGTGGAATTCCCTTCCACAGGCGGTGGTCTCAGCGGGGGGCATCAATAGTTTCAAAAAACTATTAGATAAGCACCTGAACTACCACAACATACAGGGATATACAATGTAATATTGACATATAATCACACACATAGGTTGGAGTTGATGGACTTGTGGCTTTTTTTGACCTCACCTACTATGTAATTATGTAACTGTATAACTGAACTCCACTCAGGTAAAAAAAAGATACAAATGAATACAGCTTTGTATTTATTAATATATTTAAATGCAACCAGTGTAAGTACCCAAATTAGAACATGGCATCAGATTCTTGCAGTGCCATGTACAGCAGAGCTCTGAGAAGGAGAGGGAGAAGCAGCACAAGGAGGTAACTGTGTGTGCTTGCTGCAGTGCTCATTGGCCAACAATGAACATGCTGATAGGAGGAGAGAGAACAGTGAGGGAGAGAAATGAGCTCATCAGTCTGCTGCTTCTCCTTTCGCTGTCCACTCACAGTCTGAGGGAGGGACATGAACTGAAAGTGTTACCTAACTACTGCAAAGACAAATCTGGTTCTCTGCCATGCCAGGCAGAGCTATGCTGTGTGGGATAGCTTTGGAAATCTCAGAACTGGATGGACATAAATACAAATTCTGGAGGTAAAACTGCTACCTTATAGGCAATTCACCTGTCCATTTAACAGTCTTACAGCTTAATTCAAGAGGAAGTAAACCCTGATGGGTTTTACTTCCTATTTTTCTCCCCGCAGGGCCTGCAAATTAAAAGCATAATGGGCTCCATTTGTTAAAAAAAAAAAAAGCATAATGGGCTAGTATGCATCGCATACTAGCCAGGGGTCAAGTCCTGGGGAAAAAAGTGTGGTAACTCCCACCCAAGATCCACTCGCCCACCAAAAAAAAAAAATGATACGCTCATATGCACGAACGCTTCAAAAGTGGTATTTTTCATCCAATTTTTGTATTGTGTGTATGAAGCTTAACTGTTAGTACATAAAAAAAAAAAAACAATCCTCAATAAACATGAATACGGTAATTCTCTGAATAATCAGCATTCATTCAATTGTGCTTCCATGCAAATGTGAACATCATGTTCTGATCTTTATTGGGGAATTTTATTTTGTATATAGAGTGTTTATGTGGTGAGTTTACACTTTTCATTGAACAGAGTTTGGATAACACAGGGTTAAACGGAAAGGTCATAAATGAACGGCACATTATCTGGACAGAATGCTTGGGGCGATAGTGATGTGTTCCTGCTTAGGAGATGTATGTTAGCTTGGGGGGCTGCAAACTCTGCAGGGCTCCAACACACACTCGCTGCTATTCCAACCCTTCACATATTTCCACATAAACTTCCCTCCTGGCATTAAACTTTGCCAGGTATTGTGCTCAGCTTACCACCCCAAACTGATGTTCCTCCCTCAGCTCACCTCTCTCCCTGCATGTCCTGTGAGCAGAATAGCTGTGCTCCTCCTCTGGGTTCTCTCATCATATGGCACTGAAGATAGAGGAGGGGGGGATTCAGCGGGACACACAGAGCAAGTATGCAGGAGCGGGGGGGGGGGGGGGGGGGGATGAGGAGACAGAAAATCAGGAGGGGGCGGCGGGGAGGAGCGCATCACGAGAGGTCTGACTAAATACAATCTCTTAGCAGCAGGGACCTGATCTACCTGTCAGCTAGCTGTGATTGACAGGTAGATCGAAGCGGAAGCTGTCATGGGGCCCCCTACTGGCAATGCCTGAATGGTCAGGTGTGTGGCACTTACTATTGCGAGCTGTGTCGGCAGCTGCTGGTGTACCACCTGCCACACAGCTGGCATACTTCAAAGTCTTGCAGGACACGGCTGCTAACGGGAACTGAGTTCCTGTTGTGGAAAAAGTACAGGAACTCTGTACCCATGTGTTCCCGCAGGACTTGAGCCCTGATACTAGCCCGTTATATGACACTTAGCTGCAAACGAAGCCCACGATGTCCTCTGTGCAGGCCGCGTCCATCTTCACCCCTCTTCCTTCCGGCTCTGTGACTGCCCGGAGTCGCCGCGTGACGCCAGTTCGCGGCACATGCTGGGGGAAGAAACGACACGGTGGTCCGTTTCTTCACAGCGAATGCGCTGATGACGACACCGGCGCACTACAAGTGAAATATCTCCTAAACGGCACACCTTATGAGATATTTCCACTACCTATAGGTAAGCCTTATTCTAGGCTTACCTATAGGTAAATGTCACAGAAAAGTTTACATTGGAAGGAAAAACATATCTCGTTATTTGCATTTCATGCAACACATTAGAGAGGATGTTGGGGATTACACAGAGGTATTAGTAAGATGTCTATCTATAAATGATTCCACGGGGAATTATACAAAGAAATTGAATCATTTTGTTCCCAAATATTTATTATGGGGTTAGTAATAAAGCTCATTGTACATAGATCTGGATTAAATGGCAAATAAAAAGTCATGGAAA
>JAQSEC010004409.1:0-14155 GCA_028564925.1 Lithobates sylvaticus
AAATGCTCAGTACTAACCACTTTCTAACTGCAGGAAAAGATCAATGAAGTTTTGTGGACTTGATCATTGAAGATCAAGTCAACAAAATATATTTCACTCTCCACCCTCAAACCATAATTGTATATAGGAGCACAACTCATGTGTGTCATTATCACATAAAAATCCAACTGGGTGTGACTGTGGTCCAGAGATAAGCAGAGGACAACAGGAGGAGGGCACAACACTACACAGGGCCACATGTCAGGACACAGGTGTATGCTTGGAGACCAGGGGCCAATGGAGGTTGTAATTTTGTAAACTAATATTTTAAGTTTGCACTTTAGTGGAGAAAATCCTACTAAAGTCTAATTTAATTAGCACCAATAAAAAGAGTGTACCTCTGTTTCGCACAAAAGTCTAGATATGATAATTGCCTCATTCTAGCACTGGTATGCCGCGTACACACGTTCGGACTTTGTCCGCCAGACCTAGTCCGGCGGGACTTCCCCACACACGCCCGGACTTCCGAGCGTGTGACTTGCCCACACACGCCCGGACTTCTCCGGCGGACAATCCGCTGGAAAAAGTCAGCGGGAATGAATGGACTTTCCGATGAGCGGCAAGTCCGTTCATTTCAAAAGTCCGGCGGACTAGCCTACTAACGGCGGGATTGTCCGCCGGACTGCCAAGTCCAGCGGACAATTTTAAAACAAAACTTAAAACCTAGTCCGCCGGACTTTTGGCGCCAAAAAGTCCGCCGGCGCCCACACACGAGGGGATTGTCCGGTGGACTTGAGTCCAGCGGACAATCCCGCGGGATAGTCCCTTCGTGTGTACGCGGCAGTAGAAGGCCTTGGGTCAAAGAACATTTTTTGGCCAACATTTCTGGGCAGTGGCCAGAAGTTAAAATCAATATTTAAATAATATATTTGTGAATAGGTGATAGCTGCTTTTGGAATACCAACAGGACAGGCTTTCCCCTCTACATACAGATATTCCATGCAGTGATTGGTGACAAAGTGCTCACTGAGGTGGTGTGTGAAGCCAAGGATGCATGTGTCAATTAGGACATGAGGTAGTGAGCTAGAGAGATTGGGATCAATGGCTTTGTTTGGGAAGATTTAAAGTGTAAGTACACTCCCCTATTGTTTTAAGCCAAGGAACCTGTCATCTTTGCCTCTGTTTAATTTACAACTGCCATGATGCTGCAGATGTGATCAGTTATGACACCAGCCATTGGATTGTTTGACGGTTTGGTTGAGAGCACAACCAATGGGAGTGTTACATTTCTGGCACGTGACAGAAATGAAACTGTTTTATTGATGGGTTTACTTCCGTTTTAATTGCCTGTTCATGGCAGGTAGGTTTGTACTAGCCGGGGATACTGGAAAATCTATGTGGAGTGCATATAGTGGTAAATCCCTTAAGGAGGCTGGAGAAAGACTTAAAATATGTTAATGCACTACTAGACCATTCTGTTACTGACTTGAGTCTACAGCAGGAGAAACATGATGAGAGAGAGATATTCCTTGGAGGAGGCATTAAAGCTTAAGTTAAAGTCAAACTGAGAGAAAGTAATCGTAATTATGTGCCCCCACCCCAAGTACTACAAAACTGCTAGAGAAGCACAAGTGTGATTAGATATTCCAGAACTGTTGAAAAAAATGCCAAGCATTGGGCTGCCAGTTGCTATTGGATGAGCTACCATGGAGTACAGTTTGACCCTACTGGAGGTATACCCATTTTGAAAAGTGAGTCTTTGCTGTACAAGGGTTGTCCCAGCAGAGCTGGTTAGGCCCTATATGGAAAGCTGGTTCAGGTTATGGGAAGACTGGGGGGGGGGGGGGGGGGGGTAGAATCTGTCATTGCCTGATCTTGCTGGATTTGATCCATGCAACACGGATAGCAGAGACTACAAAAATATACTGTACATAGTTATTCTGGGTTCCCGTTTCCACTTGGTTGTGTTTTTCTGAAGAAGAATAAAAAACAAAAACAAATGACATCTAGCAATGGGGTAGATTTACTAAAACTGATGCACTCAGAATCTGGTGCAGTTGTGCATGGTAGCCAATCAGCTTCTAACCTCAGCTTGTTTAATTAACTGCTTGCCGACCAGCCGCCACATTTTTACTGCAGCAGAATGGCACGGCTGGGCGAAAGGACATTTGCCTTTTGGCCACTAGGGTTAAGCGCGCGGGCAACGTGTGCCCGGAGCCGATGCGAGTACCTGGTGGGGCGCAATGACCGTCGGGCACCTGCGATCGCTCATGACAGAGCGAGAATCGGGACCTGTGTGTGTAAACACACAAATCCCAGTTCTTTCAGGGGAATAGAGACAGATCGTGTGTTCATACTAAGTATGAACACCAATCTCTCTCTCCTCCTAGATAGTCTCATTTTGTTTGGGTACAGCGTCGCATGGCTGTGCAATTGTCAGTTAAAGCGAGTGCTGTATCGGAAAAAAATGGCCTGGTCATTGAACAGCCAAATCTTCCGGGGCTGAAGTGGTTAAGCTTTGGCAGTAAAACCTGGCAGCTGATTGGTTTCTATGCAGAAATAAGCCTGGCTTTGCACTCTCCAGCTTTAATAAATGAACCCTAATGTCTCTTGTGCCTTTGTTATAACCTTGTTATGCTTTCACTTATAATCTAAGAAATATCATACCGCTTGGTAAAATGAATGAACGACATTTTGTTAAGATCTCGTAAACCTTTTCCAAGGTCAATCATTTAGTGAAAGTCTGTTTCCTACAGTGTTTTTAAAATGAAACTAAAATTATTACTCAGATGCAGTGTTGATGGCTTTTGACTTTTTTGTGAAAAAGGCTCCCATTCATGAGTGCAGCATTTGACTAATTCCTGTAATCACTCAAATGCTAAGCCACATTTATATGTGAGGAGGAAACACTCTGAAAAGATGTATTTGTTCTCACCTTCCAAATTTCTTAGCAAAGTATTTACTGCAGCATTTCGAACTGTGAAGTCACTTTTATTTACAGTACACATAGGGATTATTAGAGGTAGGACCACATAGAAGGAAAGTAACCACTATGTACTAGATATTATATTATTTATATAAGTCTATGATCATTATTATTGTATCACTTTATAGAATATACACTTTGATATTTAATTGCTTCAAAATTCATTAATATGTCTACAAAAGGATGGGCCATTTTATGTTACAGTAGATTTACAGAGATTCCACAACTGTCCATGACCGATATGTGAACCAATTCCTCATTTGTTTTATATAAATTACATGTGTTTTCTTTTCCACAAACCAGGAAGTCGTCAGTCAGATTGGGCAGGGTCCAATAAATAGAGATCTAATTTTTAACAACTCAAGTAGTTATGAGACAAAATTCCCAACCATGTTCTCTTTCCCTGTAAGGGAGGAGCTTTCTGCTTTTCTGTACTTAATCAACTCGTAAATGGTACTTTGGACCCCTTTTCCTGTTCACCAATATCTATCAATAATCAAGCGCAATAACATTCAGAACTTTAGCACAGTTCGGCAAATCCCCCCCTGAACCAAACCAAGGTACACGTTTGGCTCATCCCTACCTTTAACAAATATGGTCTTTATACAATTAGAGCAGCAACCACTGATCTTTAATTTAATGCAGCATTTAAAGTGCATAATGTCCCTAATATCCTGTGTGGTCACTGTGCCAGCCCCTTATCTGGGCCATTGGTCCTGTATCTTCCTTACTGTAGTTTTTTTATAACAGTGGCAGGTCATTACGTTGCTGCCTGCTATAGTGGGAGGACTTGGGTGTCTCAGACTCCAGGTCTGTCCTGCTCAGATCCAGGGCTCGTTCACACCATACGTGCATGAAAACTAATGGAAAACCATGCAGATTTCACTTGCAGAGACATGAGTTTACATCAGTTTTCATGCGTTTTAGTGAGTTTTTATGCAGGTTGACATCAGTTTTCATGCACGTCAGTTATGTGTCCTGTTCGCACCACAGTGTTGATGTCACGTCAGCCTTTTCCATGTTTTGTTTCCCCAGATCCCCATGGTTTAAGCCTAGACTCACGATGTGCAAGGTCTTATGGAGTGAAATATGGTGGCTTCCCTCTATGCCCAAGTGTGGATGGTGGAGATAAGTATTTGCTCAGTAATGTTTGCTCAAAACAACTTGGAGTCAGTTGTTAAGATGGGTAGAAACAGACCATGTCACTGGTTGGAGAAAAAATCCCTAACAAGGCATGGTCCTTCTGTAAGGGTATGCTAAATTTACTATATTAGGGCCCCTGGCCTGAAAGTGTTAATGCACCCAGAATATATGCCTATTAAGAACTGATATAGTGTAAAGTGTTCCTCAGGTACTTCCAACAGACAGAGCAAAAAGGGACAACGTCTGTGAAGGGAGAGCTAGTTGCTGCAATATTTGCTGAAAACTGCAATATTTATGTTGAGTCTGAGAGATAGGAAGAGATCACTGTATCTGCAGGAAGAAATGCCCGTTTGTGTGTGTCAGCAACAACATTGGTTGCTGTTTTGCTGCCAAGCTTCTTTGGTATGATTGTTGCCTGTAGGGCAGCCCATTCAGGTGGATGGGCTGCCCTATGTGTTATGAGTGAAAATGCTCCAAAACTGGAGCAATGTACATTTTAAAAATAGGTTATTCCTATGCCGCGTACACACGTGCGGACTTTTGCCGGCGGACTTAGTCCAGCGGTCAATCCCGCCGGACTTTCCAGCTGGGTCCGCTGGACTTTCCGAGCGTGTGGACTTGCCCACACACGCACGGACTTCTCCGGCGGATAATCCGCCGGCCAAAAGTCCGCGGGACTTTTGAAAATGAACGGACTTGCCCACACACGGAGCAGTCCGTTCATTTAGAACGTAACTTCAGGTTACGTAGCTAGCGTAGGCAGTAAATGCCGCTGCGCTAGCTCCGTGACCTGGCATGGATTTAAAGGGACTCCCCACGCCGAAAAAAACGGCGTGGGGGTTCCCCCCAAATCCATGTCAGACCCTCATCCGAGCACGCAGCCTGGCAGGCCAGGAAAGGGGGGGGGGACGAACGAGCACTCCCCCTCCTGAGCCGTACCAGGCCGCGTGCCCTCAACATGGGGGGTGCCCTGGGGAAAGGGGGGCCGTGCGGCCCCCCCACCCCAAAGCACCTTGTCCCCATGTTGATGAGGACAAGGGCCTCTTCCCGACAACCCTGGCCGTTGGTTGTCAGGGTCTGCGGGCGGGGGCTTATCGGAATCTGAGAGCCCCCTTTTATAAGGGGGCCCTCAAATCCCGGCCCCCCACCCTATGTGAATGAGTATGGGGTACGATGTACCCCTACCCATTCACCTAAGGTGTAAAATGTAAAGTAAAAAAAACACCCACACTTTTGAAAAAATAGTTTATTGCACTGCTCCGGGGGTCTTCTTCCGTCTTGGGGGTCTTCTCGCCGGACTCCCCCGCCATTTACCAAGCTCTTTTACCGAGCGGGGGAAGTCCGGCTACCTTCTTCGTCGTCGCCGCTGTCGTCTGGGGGTCTCGATCCACCTTCGGGGGTCTTCTGGGGGTCTCTTCTGTTCTTGCGGCTGGTGAGAACGGACTTGCCGATGAGCGGCAAGTCCGTTCATTTCAAAAGTCCCGCGGACTTGCCTACTAACGGCGGGATTGTCTGCCGGACTGCCAAGTCCAGCGGATAATTTTAAAACCAAACTTAAAACTTTGGTCCGCCGGACTTTGGCGCCAAAAAGTCCGCCGGCGCCTACACACGAGGGGATTATCCGCTGGACTTCAGTCCAGAGGATAATCCCGCGGGATTGTCCCTTCGTGTGTACGCGGCCTTAGAGTTCAGTTCTAAATACTGTGCTTGGAGTCACTACAATATTCTGGGGGCTTTTTCAGTGAAACAAATGCAGTCTAATATAGATTTTTGATTAATAACTGTCTGGTGTTTCTCCTGCTCAAAATATGGCCTAGTGAAAGTTAAAGAACTCCAGGAATAGTCTATTTTTAGAATTTACATTGGATCAGCTTGGCTACCTGGATTTATCAATATGTCACAGTCGGGATGATGCAGGGTGTTCCCAAGAAAAATGAAGTAGCTTGTGCCACATACAGGAAATGCCATCCTGCTTTGGTGGTGCCGGAGCAACTTCCCCTATGGTACACTGACCACAGAATTGCACGTTTGGCACCTCTACCATTCAGAAAATGTGTTGTATTCTTTCAGTGAATACAAGTAATTCTCTAATTGGACAAGGGTAGATTGAGATGTCATCAGCATCTCCTCTTCACTTCACCCAATTAGAAAATGCCTTGTGTTGTATATATGACATTACATTTTCTGGAGGAAGTGCCAAGTGAGTGACTCTCAGTCTTCACTGTACCAGTGGGGAAGTCGATCCACTACCACCAGAACAGGAAAGCTCTTCCTGTAAGTGGCACAAGCTACTACGGTAATTTTGAGATTCCACTGCAGCCCTTAGGGATGTGGCTAATTGATAGTTACAGGTCACCAAGCTGGCCAATTACACATTTTAAAAAATTTCAGTTCAGTTCTAAATAATGTGTCACTACAATATTTTTTTGGCTTTTTTCAGTGAAATACATACACCATAATGTTAATTATTTGATTAAAATAGTGGATGGTGTTTGTTGTGGCCTAGTAAATGCTATGCATGTAGTCACTTCAATATTCATAGGCCTTTTTTAGTGATAAAAATACACGCTAATGTTTTTTGTTTAAAAGATGGCTGGTGTGGGCCGCCGTTTAAAATACAGCCTAGTGGAAATTCCTAAATTCTGTACATGGAGTCACTACACTATTTTAATGTTTTTTTTTTTTTCAGTTAAATACGCTAATTTTGATTTATTGGTAAAAATCTCCCTTTTCCTCTCAAACAACAGCCTACTAAGGCTTCTTATATCTGAATAGAGTCTATACAATACTTCTGTGAAAAAATACACGCAGATTTTGATTTTTGGAGAAATCCCGCCAGGCCTGTCTCTCTTACAATGCAGCCTACCAAAGCTGCTTACCTAAAGTGTATCCACTGTATGATTTTTCTAGCTTTTTCTGCTAAATATTATGCTCTAATTTTGGTTTCTTGATTATAAATCTGCCTGTTGTCTCCCTGTGAAACTACATCCTACCAAAGCAACTAATATGATGGGCATGTACTGAAAATGTTTGCGTCTGTTTTTTTTCCTTATCAAAGCTTGCACGGTGTGTAATTTTTAAACTGCGGCCTACTAAAGCTGCTTACATAGTGTGCATCAAGTCTGTGTAATATTTCAGTTTTTTTAAATAGTACATAATTAGAAATAGTACACTCTAATTTTTATCTTTTAATTATTAACTAGCCTTGTTTATCCATTCTAACTTGTGACCTTGTAAAAGCGCTTACATACTCTGAAATTAGTCTGTACAATATTTCTGGCTGTTGTCTCTGAAATAATCCACTATATTTTTTTTTACGTAGAAATTTTAATTTTCTTTTATTTATATAGGTTTGTGTACATTTTTAATTTCTAATTTAAAATAAAACACTCAACTTTGTGTTAATTAGATATGAGACAGTTGCTGCTTTCCAAAACTGTCCGTATAGCACTTACTTCCATCAACCCACATAAAAAAAAAAACCTGAAAAACACTGTGTCCCCAAACACTGCACACACTCACCTAAGGTTATTAACCACTTTCCTGACAGACTCCATGGCAGCCAACGTGTGGGTTTAGTCCCGCCTCCACTACCCTATAGGACGTTACTCCCATAAATCTTTGCTCCCTGCCAGAGGCCGTGTTCTTTTTTTGTCCTCCTCCGAAGGACCTATACTATGTCTTTCTACCTGAAGATTATCGTCCCCCCCTGTGATACGGACTGGCCGAGCGACTGGGAGTCGCACATTTCCAATAAGCTCTGGCTACTAGCGGAGTATGGAAAGGGGCATATGGAAGAGGCGCTGAAGAGGTGTGTTCCTGGTCACTGACAAGGCAGAACCGCGTTATGGTCGTTAATCCTGGCTACTAGCAGGTGACTGTTTCCCCCTACAAAGTCCGGCATGTAAGTCTTTCCTACCTTCGGCCAAACGATCGTTCACAGGAGGGGTGAGTTCTGCATGGCAGCCTGTTTCTGTTGTTTGTGGCAGTGTTGTTTTGTGCCTTCCTGGTTCTGTGTCCCCATACACCGCTGGTGCGGTGTGTCTGGTCATCATGGCGGCTGGTTCCTTGTGCGTTCCAGCCGCCGAGTTCCTTCCTCGTTCGCCGCGCGTTCGTTCTGCGCATGCGCAGAGCCAGCGCGAGAACGAGGCTTGGTTCGCGCATGCGCGTAGCGGTATTCGCGCATGCGCACTAGCATCGTGGCCGTCGCGCTGATGACGTCACGATAGGCGGCAGATTTAAAAGGGGAAAGACAGATTTCAGGCTCTGGAATGCCTGTAAGTCTGCAGAAGCACTCCAGAGAGCCCGTTTTTGCTACAAAAGGTAGGGAATCCTCGGTGGCCTGCTCTGCTGTCTTTGTATTGATGTTTTTTTGTGGTTTTTGATTTGGGTCAATTCTGTTTGCAGCATAATGGACCTTCCCGGACCACTTGTGCCGTCACCGCCTGCTAGTGGCCAGCCCTCTCGCAGCAGGTATTTTGGGGGGGGCATTCCCTGGGGTGCCTGCTGGGGGAGGGGGGAGGGTGGAACATCATCATAGGTGATGTTCCGCTGACACGGTGGATCTGTCTTTTTCTTTCAGCCCTTCCAGGTCTACTCAACACCGGAGTTCGCATAAAGGAAGCGGTTCATCAAAATCCCGCCGGCACTCCTCTTCCAGATCTAGACACCACGGTTCTTCTGCGAGATCCAGTCATCGTAGCCGGGAACCATCCCGCTCTTCCACGACTCGCCCCAGCCATTCTGAAGGGTCATGCTGGGGGTGTAGGGCTCAAGTCCCTAGGGACAAGTCCCTTTGTGATGCCTGTTATGTAAAGGCGACTGGAGAAAGGACTGACTCTGGCCAACAGTTAAAGTCTATGGTGGAGAAGATGGTCAAGGACAGCTTAAAGGAGCTGGAAGCCCCTCATGTATCTCCTGTAGAGTCGCCCAAATCTCCTGTGAGGGATACCCAGGTTCAAGATACTTGGGAAGCCTCGTTACCAAGCCATCCATCCGCGGATCTCTCCGATAGTGAATCTGAGGAAGATGTGGCTGGTTCCGGTTTTGATTTTGCTCTGCTCCCTCCTTTGGTCAAAGCCATCAAGGAAACCTTGAATTGGGAAGAGCCGGTGACGGCTCCAGCGAAGCAGAGAAAATTTTTCAAACAATTAAAGAAGGAGCGGATCAGTTTTCCCTTTCTGTCGGAACTAGGAGAGGTTATTACGGAAGAATGGGGAAAGGTAGAGAAGAAGAACTCTCTCCTGCCAAAAATTCAGAAGCTGTACCCATTCAGAGAAGAAGAGGTAAAACAGCTGGAATCACCCCCCCCTAGTGGATGCGGCAGTAATGCGGTTGGTCAGACATGTGACCCTTCCCTTAGAGGACACGGTCTCCTTCAAGGACGCTCTAGACAGGAGAATTGATTCTGACCTGAAGCGGGTCTACCTTATGGCTGGCACGGCCTGTAAACCGGCCCTGGCTCTGGCGGCCTTGTCTAGAGCAATGGAGGTCTGGTCCGACAGTGTCGACGAGACACTTAGGGGTGTCTCAGAAGAGCTAGCCAGGAGTTCTCCTATACAGGAGCTGAGGCTGGCCTCGGCTTTCTTGGGGGAGGCCTCAATTGACATTATTCGTCTCTTGTCTCGAGTTATGCTATCCTCTGTGACTGCCAAGCGTGCCCTGTGGCTCCGTCCTTGGCTGGCCGACCCGGCATCTAAGCAGGTTTGGTGCCGGATCCCCTTTGACGGTTCGTCTTTGTTTGGGAATAGGTTGGATAGTGCTATAACTCGGGCCACGGGCGGTAAGTCTGGGTTCCTTCCCCAAGACAGGCGCCAACAAAATCCCAGAGGTTCGTTTCCAAGGAAGCAAGGTCAAGACCGTGCCAGGGAGGCACGCAGTTACAGGCCCGGGAAGGAATTCTCCAGGTCTTGGAGGTCCAGGCAATCATCTTTCAAAAAAGCTACAAAAAGCAGTTTGTCGGGTGACAAACAACCGACCAAGTCCTTTTGAGAGCGAGCCCGTCCAGACGGACCGGGTGGGAGCTCGCCTGCTCCTTTTTCGGCACGTCTGGGCGGCCTCAATCCAGGATTTCTGGACCGTCAGGACGGTTTCCTCAGGACACACGTGGACGTTCAGCAGGGTCCCCAAGTGCAGGTGTGTCCCCACATCCATTCCAACATCAGAAGGAAAAAGGATGATACTTTCAACCTACGTAAAATCTTTATTGGAACAAGGCGCAGCTATTCCCGTGCCAGTCGAGCAACGTGGTATGGGAATATATTCCCCTCTTTTCTTAGTCCAGAAGAAGAGCGGGGCGTGGAGACCCGTAATAGACCTGACATATCTGAACCGCTTCATAAAGAAGGAGAGGTTCAAGATGGAGACCCTGGCCACAATCCAACAGTCAGTACAGCCAGGGGATTGGATGGTCTCCATAGACCTAAAAGACGCCTACTTCCACGTGCCCGTCGCAACAGACTTCCAACAGTTCCTGCGGTTCTCCATAGACCAGGTTCATTTACAATTCACTTGCCTTCCCTTCGGTCTGTCCACTTCTCCACGTACCTTCTCGAAGGTCCTACTAGCAATCGTAGCTCTACTAAGGATCAGAAAAATCCGGATCCATCACTACCTGGACGATCTACTCTTGTTGGCTCAGGACAGAAGTTGTCTGGTAGATCACAGAGATCAGACCATCTCAACGCTCAAGGAGTTCGGATGGCTCCTGAATACGGAAAAAAGCCAGCTGGAACCTTCACAGTATCTCGTGTTCCTGGGAGCATTCTTCAACACGGTGAGAGGTACCATCTCTCTGCCCGAGGAAAAGGTCAGAATAGTGCGAGACAGGATCCACCTGGCTCTCGCGTCTCCTCATCTCAGCACTCGGTATTGCCTGAAGGTCATAGGCACCATGGTGTCCACAATACCGATGGTGAAGTGGGCACAGTGGAGAATGCGTCCTTTTCAGAAGGGTTTTCTTCTCCAGTGGTCGGGAGACAAAGTCCAGACAATTCGTGTCACTCAAGTCATGAGGAGTTCCCTCTTCTGGTGGCTTCAGCGAGAGAACCTACTGAATTGCCATTCCCTTCTTCCGATCAGGTGGATAACAGTAACATCAGATGCCAGCAACAGAGGTTGGGGGGCCCATTGTCTGATGGAGGTGGCTCAGGGCACTTGGGACTTTCCCTCTCGAGGGATAGTCTCGAACGTCCTGGAGTTGCGTGCAGCCTTCCTAGCTCTGGTGGCCTTCCCTCATCTGATATCGGGAGAGTCGGTTGTTCTCAGATTGGACAACACAACAGCTGTTGCCTACATAAGGAAACAAGGGGGCACCAGGAGTCGTTCCCTACTGGCAGAAGTGGAACCTATCATGCGTTGGGCACAGAGGAATCTAGCCAACTTGACGGCAACCTATGTTCCCGGGGTTCTCAACGTCCAAGCAGACTTTCTCTCAAGGGTGCAGCTGGACAACAACGAGTGGGCTCTGCACGAGGAGGTGTTCAGTTGGGTGGTATCCCTAGGGATCTCTCCAGAAGTGGATCTCTTTGCCTCCCAGTACAACAGGAAGCTGGCGAGATACTACTCGCGGTTCAGGGATCCACAAGCCTACGGGGTGGATGCACTAACGGAGCGCTGGTGGTTCCGCACAGCCTATGCCTTCCCTCCAACTCCGATCATCTTTCAATTCCTGAGGAGACTCAGATGGGAGGAAGTGGAGATGGTGGCTATAATCCCACACTGGCCCAACAGACCGTGGTTTCCTCTCCTGTCTCTGCTCAGCTTCCGAGACCCAGTTCCTCTTCCGACCCGTCGGGACCTGCTCTCCCAGGGCACGATCCTCCACCCGTGTCCAGGTCACCTACAGTTGAAGGCCTGGTTCTTGAGAGGGGAAGGTTGGAGGCACTAGGGTGTCCCAAGGAAGCTATTCCCACCCTCCTGAGTGCAAGGAGGCGTAGCACCAACAAAGTATATGAGCGGATCTGGGCAAGATTTTCGTCCCATATGTCTTCCAGAGCCAATTCATGTGGTTCCCCGGCAGTTCAGGACATCCTAAGTTTTCTGCAGTCAGGTCTGGACCTACCTTTGTCGGTCAGTTCCCTTCGTGTTCAGGTGTCAGCTATTTCCGCCTTCACGGGAGTGTCATGGGCCAAACATGCCCTTATCCAACAATTTTTCAAAGGGGCAATGAGATTGAGACCCCAAAGGAAGCCAAGATTCCCTAAGTGGGATCTGCCTCTTGTTTTGGACTTTTTTTCTCATCTGGACAAGCCGCTTTCTGTCAGAGAGCTTACGTTAAAAACCGCTTTTTTAGTGGCCGTCACCTCGGCGAAGAGGGTGTCTGAAATCCAGGTTCTAGGAGCCAAAGAACCTTTCCTAACCTTCTTTCCAGACAGAGTGGTTCTGGTTCCGATGTTAGGGTCAAACCCTAAAGTCACCTCAGTTTTTCACCAGAATCAAGAAATTTCTCTACCCACCTTCAGGTCCACTGGAGTCTCAGATGTTCACCCTCTGGATGTTGGGGGTTCCCTGAAACAATACTTGGAAGTTACAGCCTCATTCCGCCAGTCGGACTATCTCTTCGTCCTGTTCTATGGAAAACACAAGGGCTCCCGAGCATCAGTCAGATCTATTGCTGCTTGGATAGTTCAAGCGATCCAGTGGGCGTATAAGGAGAAGGGGTTGGCTCCTCCTCAGGCGGTGACAGCACACTCAACCAGAAGTCTCTCAACTTCGTGGGCAGCCTCGCGCCATGTAGCTCCTGATGTGATATGCAGAGCGGCGTCTTGGTCTTCAATCCATACTTTTATGTCACACTACTGTGTTGAGCCAGCGGCTCTGTCTTCAGTTGATTTTGGTGCTAAAGTTTTGTCAATTGACGGTGTCAAATAAATCTTTGTTTGTTCAGCATTTTGCCCACCCGGGTGTGTATGGCGAGTTATTTCCCACACGTTGGCTGCCATGGAGTCTGTCAGGAAAACGGAAAATTCCTATCAAAATACTTACCGTAATTTTCCTTTCCTGATGGACTCCATGGCAGCCGGAGTTCCCTCCCAAATGGCTGGAGTAGGATAGTTACCGAACACGGCCTCTGGCAGGGAGCAAAGATTTATGGGAGTAACGTCCTATAGGGTAGTGGAGGCGGGACTAAACCCACACGTTGGCTGCCATGGAGTCCATCAGGAAAGGAAAATTACGGTAAGTATTTTGATAGGAATTTTCCGTTTTCAGACCAATTTGCAGCCAAAGGACCAGGCCCCTTTTTGCGATTCAGGCACTGCGTCGCATTAACTGACAATTGCGCGGTTGTGCGACGTGGCTCCCAAACAAAATTGACGTCCTTTTTTTCCCACAAATAGAGCTTTCTTTTGGTGGTATTTGATCGCCCCTGCGGTTTTTATTTTTTGCGCTATAAACAAAAAAGAGCGACAATTTTGAAAAAAACGCATTCTTTTTTATTTTTTGCTATAATAAATATCCCCCAAAAAATATATAAAAAAGCATTTTTTTTTTTTCCCTCAGTTTAGGCCGATACGTATTCTTCTACATATTTTTGGTAAAAAAAATCACAATAAGCGATTATTGATTGGTTTGCGCAGACGTTATAGCGTTTACAAGATAGGGGATAGTTTTATAGCATTTTTATTAATAATTTTTTTTATTAGTAATGGCGGCGATCAGCGATTTTTATTGTGACTGCGACATTATGGCGGACACATCGGACATTTTTGGGACCATTGTCATTTATACAGCAATCAATGCTATTTAAATGCATTGATTCCTGTGTAAATGACACTGGCAGTGAAGGGGTTAACCACTAGGTGGCAGTGTAGGGGTTACATGTGCCTAGAGGTGTGTTTCATACTGTGGGGGGGCGTAGCTGTCAGCTAGTCAGCTAGTTAATGCTGTTTTCTATTCCAATCACAGGGAGCAGAGATCGGCGTCACTAGTTGCTTGGCAGAACGGGGAGATGCTGTTTATTTCCGCATCTCCCCGTTCAGCCTTCCCGTGAGACGATCGCGGGTATCCCTGCGGCGATCAAGTCCGCAGGACCCGCGACCGGCCTCA
>JAQSEC010001076.1:0-14161 GCA_028564925.1 Lithobates sylvaticus
ATGTAATTTCCTGACAGACTCCATGGCAGCAACGTGTGGGTTTAGTCCCGCCTCCATTACCCTATAGGACACTACTCCCATAAATCTCTGCTCCCTGCCCACGGCCGTGTTCTTTTTTTGTCCTCCTCCGAAGGACCTAGTTGGTGGTCTTTCTACCTGAAGATAGTTTCCCCACGATCCTGATTGGCCGATCTGCGACTCTGGATGGAAAAGTCGCATGGCTCCCCTAAGCCCTAGCTATTAGCAGGGTATGGAGTGGGCAGTGGAAGAGGCGCAAGGAAGAAGCCCTTATCCTAGCCACTGACAGGCAGGCTGCGCATTGGTCAGACAGCCAGCTACTAGCAGGTGACCCGTTTTTGCCCTGGAGAAGTCCGGTCTTACCTTCGGCCTGGTCGATCGTGGTGGAGTGGTGAGAGTATCGATTTTTCTTTTCATGGCAGCAATTTTTGTTATTATCTCCTGTGCGGTTCCATTGGTTGTTGTTTGTTTGTAGCATGTGTGTTTGTTTTTTTCTCAGGCATAGCGGTTGGTTCCTCCTGCGTTCCAGCCGCCGTATCACTTCCGCTTTCGTTTTTCGTCCGCTCTGCGCATGCGCAAGCGCGGTACGAGAGCGAGGCTTGGTTCGCGCATGCGCGATAGCGGCGATTTGCCGCTATTCGCGCATGCGCATTGGGACGGCAGTGACATCACGGGGGCACGCTATTTAAACTGGGGATCAGCCTGCAAGCTTTGGGAATGCTTGCAGGTTATCACAGTGACTTCCCCAGGCTCCTGTGTTGCAGCTGCTGGCAAGTGGCTTCTCTGTGACAGGTCAGAGGCATTTTCCTGTCCCTTGCACTGATCTCTTGT
This sequence comes from Lithobates sylvaticus, assembly GCA_028564925.1. Classification (NCBI taxonomy): domain Eukaryota; kingdom Metazoa; phylum Chordata; class Amphibia; order Anura; family Ranidae; genus Lithobates; species Lithobates sylvaticus. The sequence goes on from JAQSEC010001076.1 coordinate 850, forward strand.
CATTCTCAGTTCAGATGGATATCGCTGAGGACATGGATTCACCACTGCCTGTCTGTGGCCAGCCCTCTCAAAAAAGGTATTGGGGATATGTCTTTTCCTGATGGTCTGGTAATTAGGGAAGGGTGTGTGCCTGATTGTTTACCTATTGCCTGATGTTTTGTTTTGTGTGTGGTCTTTGTCTTTTGTTTTTTTCCTCAGCCCTTCTAGATCAGATCCACATCGCAGCTCTCATAGAGGAAGCGACTCCTCCAAGTCTCAAAACCGGCAATCCTCTTCCAAATCCAAACATGGTGGTTCCTCCTCTAAATCAGGACACCGTAGTGAGGAGCGCTCTCACTCCAGTCGCTCTACCAATTCCTGCTGGGGATGCAGAAGTCAAGCTCCCCCAGGAAAATCCTTATGCGACCTTTGTTTTTCCAAAGCTTCTAAGGAAAGAGGAGATACGGATCAACAACTTAAATCCCTGGTGGAAAGGGTTGTGAAGGAGTCGCTCAGGAACATGGATGATCATTCCCATACACCTCCAGCGGAGCAGTCTCGTTCTCCAGTAAGGGAGACCCAGTTGCAAGATACCTGGGAGTCCTCGGTTCAGAGCCACCCTTCGGTTGCCATATCTGATAGTGACTCGGAGGAAGATAGCCCTCCTGTGGGTTTTGATTTTGCTCTGCTCCCACCCTTGGTTAAGGCTATCAGAGAAACGCTTAATTGGGAAGACCCAGTAGAAGCTGCTCCCAAACAAAGAAAATTCTTTAAACAATTAAAGAAAGAGCGTGTTAATTTTCCTTTTATTGCAGAGCTTGGCGAAATCGTCACGGACGAGTGGGGCAAGGTGGAGAAGAAAAATTCCATGCTTTCCAAAATCTCCAAACTCTATCCCTTCAAGGAGGAAGAAGTGAAGCACTTGGAGTCTGCTCCCTGGATAGATGAAGCAGTCATGAGGTTGGTGAAGCATGTGACTCTCCCTTTAGAGGACACAGTGTCCTTTAAAGACGTGTTAGACCGTTGGATTGATGCAGACCTGAAGAGGGTGTACCTAACAGCAGGCATGGCCTGTAAGCCAGCTCTTGCCCTAGCCGCTTTGTCTAAAGCGATGGAAGTGTGGACTGACAGTGTAGATGAGACACTGAGAGGCATCTCGGATGATACGGCTAGATGCTCGCCTATTCAAGAATTGAGGCTTGCGTCGGCTTTTCTTGGGGAAGCCTCTATTGACATCATACGCCTAACAGCTCGGGTAATGCTTTTGTCTGTCATTGCCAAACGGGCGCTGTGGCTCCGCCCCTGGTTAGCCAACTCAGCCTCAAAACAAGTCTGGTGTCGTATCCCCTTTGAAGGGTCCTCCCTGTTCGGGAACAAGTTGGACGAGGCGATTACCCGGGCCACTGGTGGGAAGTCGGGGTTCCTTCCCCAAGATCGTCGACCCCAAGGTCAAAGAAGATCTTTCCCAAAAAGGCAGTACCAGGAAAGAGCTAGGTAAGCTCGCAGTTACAGACCTGGCTGGGAATTTTCCAGATCCTGGAAGTCAAGACAATCGTCTTTTAAGAAGACAGCGAAAAGTGATTCCAAAGGAGAGAGGGAGCCGACCAAATCCTTTTGAGGTTGGGCCCGCTCAGACAGGTCAGGTGGGGGCTCGGCTTTTCCACTTTCGTCATGTCTGGGCGGCTTCGATACAAGACTTTTGGACCATCAATACGGTCTTCTCGGGTCATGCTTGGACCTTCAGGGAAGCCCCCAGGCTCAGGTAGGTCCCTACTTCCCTTCCGACTACAGAAGAAAAAAGACAAAGCCTTCTGACTTATATAAAATCTTTATTGGTTTAAGGCGCTGTTATCCATGTTCCGGCCGACCAGCGAGGCAGGGGGATCTACTCTCCCCTCTTTTTGGTCCAGAAAAAAAGCGGGGCCTGGAGGCCGGTCATAGACCTGACCCATCTAAACACCTTCATAATAAAGGAAAGGTTCAAAATGGAAACACTGTCCACAATACAACATTCCGTCCAACCAGGAGATTGGATGATCTCCATAGATCTCAAAGACGCCTATTTTCACGTTCCCATTGCCGAAAACTATCAACAATTCCTTCGCTTTTCAGTAGGCAAGCTCCATTTTCAATTCACGTGCCTTCCCTTCGGGCTATCAACTTCTCCGCGTGTGTTTTCAAAAACTCTGTTGGCAGTGGTAGCTCTTCTGAGAACCAGGGGAATTCGTCTACATCACTATTTAGACGACCTTCTACTATTGGCACAAGACAAAGAACAGCTTCTAATTCACAGACGGCAAGTTATCTCCACTCTACAGGAGTTCGGGTGGATACTGAATCTGGAGAAGAGCCAACTGACCCCATCACAAACCCTACTATTCTTAGGGGCTCTGTTCGACACAGTCAGTGGCACTATCTCACTACCAGAGGAAAAGATCTCAGTGGTAAGGGACAGATTCCGTCCAGCTCTTACGGCTTCCTACCTTCATGCTCTCCAGTGCCTGAGAATTATAGGCACCATGGTTGCAACAATCCCGATGGTGAGATGGGCGCAGTGGAGGATGAGGCCTTTTCAGAAGGGCTTTCTTCAGCAATGGACAGGCAACAAAGCCCAGGCGATTCGGATTACTTCATCCATGAAGAACTCCCTTCTATGGTGGCTACAACTGGAGAACCTTTGCAACTGCCATTCCATCCGTCCCATCCCATGGGTAACTATAACATCAGATGCCAGCAACAGGGGATGGGGGGCCCACTGCCTGGCGGAAGTCGCCCAGGGCACTTGGGATCCTCCCTCCAGAAGGACAGTGTCAAATGTCCTGGAATTGAGGGCGGCCTTCCATACCCTTCTGGCTTTTCGTCACCTGATCCCAGGGGCCTCGTCCATCTCAGACTGGACAATACCACAGCAGTGGCATACATCAGAAGGCAAGGGGGCACCCAAAGTCTTTCCCTTCTCCAAGAAGTGGAACCGATTATGTCTTGGGCTCAGAAGAACTTGAAGGATCTGACAGCGACATATGTTCCAGGAATTCATAACGTCCAGGCAGACTTCCTCTCCTGAATATCTCTAGACAACAACGAGTGGTCTCTCCACGAGGAGGTATTCAATTGGATTCTAACGCTGGGGATCTCCCCAGAGGTCGACTTGTTTGCCTCCCCATGCAACAAGAAAATAGCAAGGTACTATTCAAGGTACAGAGATCCGCAAGCCTACGGGGTAGATGCTCTGACGGAGAAATGGTGGTTCCTCAAGGCGTATGCCTTTCCTCCAATCCCGATCATCCTACAGTTCCTGAAGAGACTCAGGTCGGAAACGGCAGAGGTAATTGCAGTAATTCCCTACTGGCCCAACAGGCCTTGGTTTCCACTTCTGACACTCCTCAGTGTCAAGGATCCGGTTCCGTTACCATCCAGACCAGACCCCCTGTCCCAGGGTTCGAGGTTGCATCCCTGTCCGGATCACCTGCACCTAAGGGCCTGGTTTTTGAGAGGGGAAGGCTGGAAGCGTCAGGCTGTCCATTAGAGGTTATTCCCACTCTCCTTAGTGCAAGAAGAGGTAGTACCAATCGGGTGTACGAAAGGATCTGGGCGAAGTTTACCAGTCACATGGCTTCCAGGTCTAGTTCCTGCAATACATTGGCACTTCAGGATGTGTTAAGCTTCCTTCAAACAGGACTGGATATCTCGCTTTCTGTTAGTTCCCTGCGTGTCCAAGTTTCTGCTATCTCAGCATTTTCTGGAGTCACATGGGCCAATTATCCTTTGGTTCAACAGTTTTTCAAAGGTGCAGTCAGGTTTAGGCCGCAGAGGAAACCCAGGTTTCCAAAATGGGACCTCCCTCTGGTGTTGGATTTCTTTACTCAACTCAACAGATCACTTTCAGTTAAGGAACTAACACTTAAAACCTCTTTTCTGGTGGCCATAACGTCGGCAAAGAGAATTTCAGAGATTCAGTCGCTAGGCTCCAAGGAACCTTTCCTCACCTTCTTCCCGGATAGAGTGGTCCTCATTCCAATGCTGGGATCAAATCCCAAAGTAACCACTTTTTTCCATGAAAACCAGGAAATCACTCTTCCTACCTTCATGTCTGATGGAGGTTCGGATCCACATCCTCTTGACATGGGTGCTACACTAAAAGAATATCTGGATGTTACATGTTCATTTCGTCAGACTGACTCCCTCTTCGTTCTGTTTCATGGAAAGAATAAGGGCTCTAAAGCTTCTGTTAGATCCATTGCTGCGTGGGTTGTCCAAGCCATCCAGTGGGCTTACAGAGAGAAGGGCTTGGCTCCTCCTGAGGCAGTGACGGCACATTCCACCAGGAGTCTTTCCACATCATGGGCAGCCTCGCGTCACGTGGCGCCGGAAGTAATCTGCAGGGCAGCGTCTTGGTCTTCAATACATACGTTTATGACCCATTACTGTGTTGAACCTGCATCCTTAACTTCTGTTAATTTTGGTTTAAAAGTCCTGTCGGTTGACAGCATTAAACAAATCTTTTCTGTTCAGCATTTTGCCAAACCAAGTGTGTTTTTTGGGCGAGTTATTTCCCATGCGTTGCTGCCATGGAGTCTGTCAGGAAAATGGAAAATTCCTATCAAAATACTTACCGTAATTTTCCTTTCCTGATGGACTCCATGGCAGCAGGAGTTCCCTCCCAAATGGCTGGAGTAGCAGTGGCGTAACTAGAACCCTCAGGGCCCCGATGCAAGAAACCATGGAGCCCCCCCCCCCCCCCCCCCCCCGACCTCCGGACAAAGCTCTTTACTCCGAGCCCGATGTTGGAACACCAGGGCCCGGTCACAAGTGGGTGGCTGCATATAAAGGAACCGATTTCTTCATTTTTATATAAACACACAAAAAACACACATATATATATATATATATATATATATATATATATATATATACACACACACACACATAAACCAGTGACAGCTGGTGCCCCAAATTTTTAGGGGGGCGCAAGCAAACTGAAAAATTCAGAAATAAAAACATCAATTGCAGCCACTGTACCATCAAACGCCACCACTGTGCCATCAAATGTCGCCACTGTGCCATCAAATGTCGCCACTGCGCCATCAAATGCAGCCACATCAAATGCAGCCACTGTGCCATCAAATGTCGCCACTGCGCCCATCAAATGCAGCCACTGTACCATCAAACGCCACCACTGTGCCCATCAAATGCCGCCACTGTGAATCCCCACCGCCCACTCGCACACCCACACACATGCCGCCACTGTGCCATCAAATGCCGCCACTGTGCCCACACACCCCCCACACATGCATGCACCCCCCCCACCCCCACCGCACACCCCACATGCACACCCCACACACACATGCATGCACCCCCCCCCCCCCCCACACATATGCATGAACACCCCCCCCCACACACACACACACACACACACACACATGCATGCACACCCCACACACACATGCATGCACACACATGCACACAGGGCTGGAGCAAGGATTTTTGACACCCTAGGCGAAACCTCATTTTGCCGCCCCCTTTGACTCCACCCCCTTTGCCCTGCCCATGTATACCCCACCTTTTTATAGATTGCTACCATTTTGGGGGGGGGGCAGAGTCAGTCATTGAGCCTGGAGGTGGTGGGGGGGCATTGGTACGGCGCCCCTGACTGATGTGTGCTCTAGGCCGGCCATGTACATAGGGATATGTACACAGATAATCAAGGCACCTATCAGTGCCCATGGGCACTGAGTGCCACCCCCATCAGTGCAACCTATCAATGGGAACCCCTCATAATGGGCACATCAGGTGTACAGACCCTGGAACTCAGCACAGGGATGGTGGGAATCCCTCATACTGGGCACATCGGGTGTACAGACCCAGGAACTCAGCACAGGGATGGTGGGAACCCCTCAAACTGGGCACAGCGGGGGTACAGACCTGGGAACTCAGCACAGGGATGGTGGGAACCCCTCATACTGGGCACAGCGGGTGTACAGACCCGGGACCTCAGCACAGGGATGGTGGGAACCCCTCATACTGGGCACAGCGGGTGTACAGACCCGGGACCTCAGCACAGGGATGGTGGGAACCCCTCATACTGGGCACAGCGGGGGTACAGACCCGGGACCTCAGCACAGGGATGGTGGGAACCCCTCATACTGGGCACAGCGGGGGTACAGACCTGGGAACTCAGCACAGGGATGGTGGGAACCCCTCATACTGGGCACAGCGGGGGTACAGACCTGGGACCTCAGCACAGGGATGGTGGGAACCCCTCATACTGGGCACAGCGGGTGTACAGACCCGGGACCTCAGCACAGGGATGGTGGGAACCCCTCATACTGGGCACAGCGGGTGTACAGACCCGGGAACTCAGCACAGGGATGGTGGGAACCCCTCATACTGGGCACAGCAGGGGGTACAGACCCGGGAACTCAGCACAGGGATGGTGGGAACCCCTCATACTGGGCACAGCGGGGGTACAGACCCGGGAACTCCGCACAGGGATGGTGGGAACCCCTCATACTGGGCACAGTGGGTGTACAGACCCGGGACCTCAGCACCGGGATGGTGGGAACCCCTCATACTGGGCACAGCGGGTGTACAGACCCGGGACCTCAGCACAGGGATGGTGGGAACCCTCATACTGGGCACAGCGGGTGTACTGACCCGGGACCTCTGCACTGGGATGGTGGGAACCCCTCATACTGGTCACAGCGGGTGTACAGACCCTGGACCTCAGCACAGGGATGGTGGGAGCGGGGGGGGGGGGGGGCGCATTTACTAGAACTGATTGTCTGTATTTTCTTCCTGCAGCTGCTGACTGCTGGTGGAAGGGAGAGTTTTCCAGGGTGGTCACCAGCAGAATAAACATAAAGAGAGCAGACACACTTCCCGCCCTGCACAGCACTGATATCAGTTATAGCATTGTGTAGCTGGACACTAATCACTCACCCACATCCTCTGCTTCCAACATGATGCCCCCCCCCCCCCCCCCCCACCAAGCACACACACACACACACACACACCGTATACACAGACATACACACATATAAACCCACATACAGTATATAGTCTTTTTAAAAAAAAAACGGCAGACATTTACCTTCTTCCTGCCGGGTACTGCACTGTAGGGGGAGACAAAGAGCACAGCACAGCACACGAGGTATGTCAGGAGCTCCCTGCACAGATTCCAATTCGGCTGACGATCGGGGATCTCCTCACAGCCTTCCCTCCTATCAACGAGTACTTGGGGGCATCAAAGGCCACCTGCAGCAAGGGGCCCGGTCGCCCTGGCGATCTTGGCGACCCCTATAATTCCGCCACTGTTTGTGGTAAAATTAGGTGCATCGGCTTATATTCGGGTCGGCTTATACTCGAGTATATACGGTAATATTGTCTGTGATTTTATTTCAACTCACAAGATCTTACAAGGAAATTGCATTTCTGGCAAGATCAACTTGTATTTTGTGTACTTGTTGAAAATGTTCTTAGCGTGAAAAAAAATAAAATAAATGCAGTCATAACATCTAAGGACAGGTAAGCTGCTGCAATATATTTTATTTTTGTTCTTGGGTTACAATTCCTTTATCTGTCATACAAGTCAAAGTGGAGATGGCTAAAAGAGAAATAAACTAGCAAACTTTAAATAAATCAACTCTTTTATGTGTATGAGCATATAATGAATGCAAACATTTATGCTGTTTGTTATATTCCATGATAGAAATGCTAATTTCTCAGAGTAATGAGAGCCATTTAGTGGACTGGAGATATAAAATTATTCATTTACTTTACGCAAAAAAAAGCAAAAAAAAACGGTTGATTACAATGTTTTAAATGAAAGTAACATCAATCTTGAATTGTTTTTTGTTTTGTTTTTTGCACAAAGAACATATATGACAAATATGACACTTACAGTTTCAATTATGTTTTGAAAAGCGTTATTTTTCATCTGAAGTCCTTTCTGCCTAAATGCTTGATATTTCAAGTATTTAAATTTATGTTTAGACAAAACATATTCTGCACATTTCTACTTGCCACCACTTTTATGTTATTGAGAAGGGGAGAGGGGGTGGTGTTCTATAGTCAAACAGGGGAAAACTCTCCTTGGTGTTTCAATGTCGCAGCAACATTGTCAGTTTCCAACAGGAAGTAAGGAGCTTAATGGATTTCTGGCAGATAAACAGGTATTTTTCTGAACATTTAAAGTGTTACTAAACCCACAACAGTAAAATCAATCTGTATATGCAGTAGCGCATGTTTGTTATACTCACTGTGGAACCTAAGGGTTAATCCTCTGCATTGTGTAAAAAAAGGCTGTTTGATCCTGTCTTCTCCAATCCTCTCCTTCTTCCACTGAAAAATCAGTGAAAAATCAGTGAAAAATCAGCTGGCTGCTTACCAGATTCTATTGACTCCTTTAACTAAAAAGAGAGTCAATAGGGCTTTTACAGGTTTGTGCCTGTACACATATGATCTAGCAGGAGATGATACTGGAAACTCCTCCTCTCAGGAAACTCAGGCAGGATATGTATGAAAAAGGCAAAATACAGCTACATAGCGTAATTCTCCTAGTTTAATAAAAATTCATAGTAAAAACATAGCCAAGTGGCTACTTACAGATTACAGTGCCCACCCGGCACTGGGGCTGCTCGCGTTTAGGGATAGTATATGGTGTATCGTGGAGATCTATTCCGCCCTGTGATGAGAAGAGCGGCGTGCGTTCCAGCTTGCGCCGCCGACAACCACCAGGAAGCAGGAAATGGATACAATAGAGATGCGTGACTAGACAGGCGCCGCCGACGTACGTTTCGAATGGAATCGTCTTAAGGGGGGCGTGTCTAGTCACAGGAGTCAATTATATTTAAAGTGTCTGTCATGTTCTATCAGCCAATCAGGAAGGGCTTACGCTGCGCAGCCTCAGTACCGCCCAGGCCCTGATACCTGATACAATCGTTACATACATGGACAGGTACAACTTAGTGGAGGTATATTTAATAAAATCACATTACAAATAAAATAATCAAATCTACTTTGAGCGCAATCTAACTGAATGTACTACACTGCATAATTATTTTAATATTATTAACTCAACTTGTTAATATTAACGTAAGAACCGGCTGTGTTATATTTTAAAGGGCCAATCAGCACTGTCCAGACAGAGGGTCAGGGGTCCTGCAGCCTCATAGGACACTCAGAGTAGAATGAAAACTCCTCCTACAAGCTTTAACTAAACACTGATAAAAGTCACAAGACTGCTATATACTGCTGATGAGAAAAGGTATTTAGCAGTTTATATTTACTAAAATAATTGCATTTCCATGTTCTGTGTACTGTGGGAGACCAGATATAGTGAATGTAGGCTCCTGGGTTTAGTAACAATTTAAGCAATTTTTTTTACAGATTTGTACTCACCGGTATTTGGTTGTTAAATTTAGTAACAAGTTAGCATCATACATTTTTGCTGGAACCTTCACAAACCATTTCCATATTACAACCATTAAGCTGACCACACATTATGTAAATTCCGGACAGTTCCTAATTTTTCCAAGTTGCTGTCAGCCAAACAGGGGCTGCCTCCAACCAGATGCAGCTGCTGTTTGGTATTCTGAGATACGCCGAAATTAGCTGTCAGAATACAATAACCCACCCGGGGGATTTTGTCCAAGCACATATGCAGCAAATTATAGACATGTGCGATTAGTTTCATACGAATCCGAAATACAAAATTTTATGCATACGAATTCTATACGAAATACGAAATTTCGTTTACGAATTTTGGATCTAAATTCATAACGAACATTCGTAATTGTTACGAAAAGTTAATGAACCTATAAGTTAACAACCCAGGAAGTCAGCACAGCACAGGGATGGTGGGAACCCCTCATAATGATAAATTCATCATAACGAAAATTTGTAATTGTTACGAAAAGTATACGAACCTAAAAGTTAACAGAACTTAAATATATGTCATGTCTACTATATACATTGTTCTAATGGTCCCCACAGTGGCTTCCTCCTTGTCCCCATGTGAGCTGTGGTTGTGGGGGTCTGCGGGCAGGGGACTTATGGGAATCTGCAAGCCCCCTTCAACAAGGGGCCCCCAGATCCTTCCCCCCATGTGAATAAGCATGGGGTATTGTACCCCTACTCACTCACCAAAAAAAGTGTCAAAAACAAATAAAGACAGAAGGCAGTTTTTGACAATTTCTTTATTAAAAAAGTAAAAAAAATACAATGCCCTCCGATGTAGATCCATCGTAAATCATGACGCCCACCGCACCACCGGTCCTGAAAAAAAAACTGCTCTGCCCACAACGAAGGCTAACTGCCGAATGCCTGCTCCACCATTTACAGTTCCTAAATAGGTAAGGGGTGGGGCTACCTGGGTATATCTCCTGGTGGCACTGTCCCCTTGTGATGTTACTGACCAAGCATGCGCCGGCCGGTGCACCCTCCCCCCATGTTGAGGGCCCAAAGGGCCTGGTACGGATTGGTGGGGAACCCCCACGCCATTTAAAAAAAATAAAAATTGTATTGGTATTGTATTGCCAGCAATTAGCAATTTAGATGTCACTTTTGTTTCTTTATAAATGTCAGTTTTGCTACAGAAGGTTATATACATGGTACAGATGTGTCTCTTTACAATCAGACTAAGGGGACCCCCCCCCCCCCCAAGCACTATATTTAAAGGAATTTTTCATTTTTATTGTTTCACTTTAAGCATCATTAAAATCACTGCAAAATAGGTTTGCATTGATACATGTCCTCAAGGGCAGTACCCAGGCCCCCTGCACAGGATGTTCTTTATAGATGAGCATTGAAAAGTGGTTTCCTTAACCACTTAAAGACTGTAAGGTAAAAAAAATGTATGACATTTTTTTCCCACAAATAGAGCTTTCTTTTGGTGGTATTTGATCAGCTCTGTGGTTTTTATTTTTTGTTCTATAAACAAAAAAAGACCGACAAAAAAAAAACAAAATAATATTTTTTACTTTTTCCTGTAATAAATATCACAAAAAAAAATTCTTCCCCTCAGTTTAGGCCGATATGTATTCTTCTACATATTTTTGGTAAAAAAAATAGAAATAAGCATATATTGACTGGTTTGCGCAAAAGTTATAGCGTCTACAAAATAGGGGATAGCTTTATGGCATTTTTATTATAAATTTTATGCCACAGATCGGACACTTTTGACACTTTTTTGGGACTATTGACATTTATACAGCGATCAGAGCTAAAAATAGGCACTTATTACTGTATAAATTGGCAGGGAAGGGGTCAATACTAGGGGGCGTTCAAGGGGTTAAATGTGTGTTCAAGGGAGTGTTTCTAACTGTGGGGTGATTGGACTGCCTGGAGGAGGAGACTGATCGCTGTTCATAATCAGTATGAACAGCAGATCTGTCTCCTCTCTCCTGACAGAACGAAGATCTGTCTGTTTACATTGAGAGATCTCTGTTCTGCCTCCCTCAGGAGCAATCACGGGGGCCCGGCTGCCGGACAGGTGCATCGGCTACATCGTCAAGCCGCAGGCGCACACTCACGCCCCCTAGTGGTCTTACCGTGGCCAACGTACAGCTGTGGCGATTCGCCCAGGCGGGCCAACCTGCCACAGTATAACTGCGGCGGCTGGTCCTTAACTGGTAAATGATAGCTGCTGTACTTCTGCATTAATGAATATTCAGTTTAAACCTATCCCTGCTGCATAAGGATCATACAGCAGCAGCAAAGAAAGAATTTCTACAGCAGTTATCAGCTACAGTCCAGGTTACACTACTAAATATTTCAAGAGATTTAACACTGTCTTTTGGGGATCTGAAAATGAAAAAGGACCAGAATTAAATGAGAATTTCTTCAAGACCCCAAAACCCTTGGTGGCCTTTTGGTCTCAATCCATGGGTCTGTTTTGTTGTTGCCCAATTCCAACACGTGACTGGTTGGGAGTGCTGCAACCCACCTACACAATGTATATTCTCAATACTATTCTAGGGCAAAAACTCACTACATGCACATGCAGGGCCAGTACAAGGCAGGGGTGGAAGGGGCGGATGCCCTGGGCGGTACAGTTTTCTGCAGAGAGGGGGGCGCAGGTGAAGTGGGCTTCTAAAAACTGGCTGGACATTGTGTGTGCGACTGTACACACCAGCCGCTAATAGCTGCAGTTGCAACGATGTGCCGAGTGCGCTCCTGCACCCGGCACAAGCCAGCATTCCAGCCCTTCACTTGCCTTCCCTGTCAGTGGAGATACTCGGACCCCCCCCCCCCCCCCCCATACAGGCGCTTCGTAGTTCCGGCCAGCCCGGCGTGACGTCACTCACTAAGAGGTCGGCGATGATGGGAGGCGGAATGGGAGGACTCAGAGGAGCATCATAGAGTGCTGTGACCAAGAGGAGCCGAGGAGGAAGAACTATCACACAAATAAGCAGAGGATTGCAGCTTAATTAACTCTGTAGGGGCGGTGGAGGTGGCTGAGGGGAGGTAAATTACCAATGGTATTCAATTTCAGTATCATACAGCATGAGGGGGGTTCATATATTGCCATTGGTCACTGATGTATTAGTGACCAGTAGCAGTTAATTAACACTTTTGTGCTGCAGTGTCAGTGTTAATTTACACCAACACTGGTGCCACCAATGCAGCACAAAAGTGTTAATTAACTGCTACTGGTCACTAATACATCAGTGACCAATGGCAATATATTAACCCCCCTCATGCTGTATGATACAAATTGGGTTACATATTGGGTGATAAGAACAAAGTCCCAATTACTAGATTGCATGGAACTCCTATCACGTGTAATCACATTAGGATCAAAACAAGCCGGCTGGCTAATCACAGCTACCCGTCCCTCCCGGGATTCAAGAAGCGCAGTAACGTCAGGTGATGGAGCGAATCCCAGAAGGACAGGTAGCTGCAATTAGCCAGCCAGCTTGTTTTGATCCTAATGCAATTAGGGGTTCAAAAAGGGGTTCCTTTAAAGCAGGGGTCTCCAACCCCCGGGCCGCGGCCCACTACCGGGCCCCAGCCTGTTCACAGGTGGGCTGCAAGGTCTGCCCAATCTGAGGTGCGGCGGCGAGCAGAGACATCACCGCCAACACCGCATTTCCGTCCACACAGCCCCGCCGCTACACTGTTAGGGGTGAAGCAGACGAGCAGAGGGATGACATCATCTCCCTCCGCCCGCCAGCATCACCGCTGTTCCGCCCACACAGCCGGCCGCTATACTGTTGGGGGTGAAGCAGGCGAGCAGAGAGATAACATCATCTCTCACTGCCCGCCCCGCATCACCGCTGTTCCGCCCACACAGCACTGTTGGAGGTGAAGCAGGGGGAGCAGAGAGATGACA
>JAQSEC010000547.1:0-13790 GCA_028564925.1 Lithobates sylvaticus
ATGAGTCTGTATGTAAAATGCATGTAATGATTCATTTTAATTTACCCAGAAATTGAATAAATGGTGTTTTTTTTAATCTGGTAGTTCACCTTTAAGAATTTTAGTACAGCTCATGACTATAGTGTGCTTGTTGTACCATGTGGAAATTATGTGGAGATTAGAACTGTTTTTAATGTCATTTTTTATTTGGACTCCAAGAGTGACATCTAGTGGCAATTGTTAGTGTTGCACATACCTTGATACTACTTTTTCCTTTGACATTTGCAATGCCAAACAATTTTCTTATTGTTTCCTATGAGAACCATTAGTTGTATAACATAGCAACATGGAATCACAGTGGAGCCCATCTCCCCTCCTTTGAGCCACATTAGAGTGCTTTTTGTGTTTGACATGTGACTGAGATCCAGAGCGGCCTTCACTTGTTTTTCTTTTGCTCGCTTCACTAACCATGCAGAAGTCAGAGCCCTAAAAAATAGAAAGACCTGAACTCTTTCAAATAAGTAAAATAAAAATAAAAAATACTTAAATAACAAGGTACTTTACATTAGGTGAACAGTATGTAATATGGCAGAAACTCAGAAAAAAGCTGTAACCATCAGCAGTGTCTGATCGCTCAGTTCTCAGCCTTATGCCGCGTACACACGGTCAGGAATTTCCAATGGAAACAGTCCGATGGGAGCTTTTCAACGGATTTTTCCGACCGTGTGTATGCCCATCGGTCTTTTTTAGTTGGAATTTCCAACTGACTTTGGATTGAGAACCTGTTCTCAATTTTTCCGACGGAAAACCTTTCTATCGTATTTTCCGATCGTGTGTATGCAATTCCGAAAACGCAAAATTCCGACGCATGCTCGGAAACAGTTCGACGCATGATCGGAAGCATTAAACTTCCCTTTTATAGTGCTGTAGAACATGTTTTATGCCGCTGTGTTACTGACCGTCGGAATTGGTGTGACCGTGTGTAGGCAAGACAGTTTGAGCGAAATTCCTTCGGAATTCGGACGGAAAAACCATCAGAGCTTTTTCCGATGAGAATTCCGACCGTGTGTACGCGGCATTAGAGTCAGCGTAGGACAGATGCAGCATCGGATCAATGCTGCATCCACCTAGGTAAGTATGATTTAAAACAAAAGAAAAAATACAATCCAATACTTAATTCTATACTTTAAGCTTTGGAAATAAAAGCTAGAAGCTGATTGGTTGCTATGTACAACTGCTCCAGATTCTGGCTACTATAGTCTTGGTAAATTCCCCTCCATGTGTCCCTCAATAGATGTGAAAATCAATGGGATTTTTGTACTCGCCTTAATTACCTTTTCTTGGAATCCATTGAGGGACAGCAGCAGTATAACCCAACTGTCTTTCTATAGATATAGAAATATATTTTAGCATAATAAATCTGTTTGTTTCACAGCAACTTTTATGTTGTGTTTTAGGTCATGGTATGTATCACTTGCAGATGGTAGACACTTCTTGCTAAAGTGCAAACTCTAAAGTGTCTACTTTTTAGTTGAGCCCTTGATGGTGAAGATGTTTTTTTGCAAAATGACTCCTTGCCTGTGACCCTCAGAATTAAAGTGGTTGTAAAGGCAGGAGGTTTTTAATCTTAATGCATCTTAAAGTGTTGATCCGCTCCCCTCAGCCCCCCTAATACTTACCTGAGCCCCATCTTTATCCAGCGATGTGCATGTGTGCCTCGGCCATCTGGAACTCTCCCTCCTGATTGGCTGAGACACAGAAGCGGCGCCAGACAGTATCTGAATGGACACACGGAGCTGAGGCTCGGCTTGGGTGCCCCCTATAGCCAGCTGCTTGCTGTGGGGACACTCAACAGGAGGGAGGGGCATGGCTGGACTGGGATTAAAAACCAGCCCCGGAAATAATTTTATACCAGCCCCATGGCATTATTATACCAGCCCAACAGCATAATGTCATTTTTTTCTTGTTCATAAAAGGGAAAACCATGCATTTTAAAGCACATTTCAATAGTGTATTATACTCGCCAGTGCCCATCAATGCAGCCTCATCAGTGTCCATCAGCTCAGCCTCATCAGTGCTCATCGATGACTATCAATGCAGCGTCATCAGTGCCCATCAATGCAGCCTCACGCTCATCCAATGCAGCCTGATCAGTGTCCAACAGCGTAGCCTTACCAGTGCATGGGGAAAGAGGAGAGCCGCCAGATTACACAGAGAGGGAATCTCCTGTTTACTCAGCGGCTGCTGTAATACCAAGTCCCGCCTCCTGGACCCGCTCTTATGATGGACTTCACACATCACGGCATTGATACAGTGTGACGTCCATCATAGGAGCCGGTCCAGGAGGCGGAACTTCGTATGACAGCGGCCACCAGGTAAGTGGGAGATCTCCGCTCTTTGTAATCCGCCGGCACTCGCCCCCCTTCCCCTCAGAGGCAGCCCAATGAACCCAGCAGCGGGAACCATGGTAGGGCTGGCCCTGGACCTTTGTTTGCACCCTGTGCACCTGCCCAGGATCAGCCCTGCAAAGCGGTCCCAGGGCAGGCAGCCTACCGGGAAAATTCCCACTATCCCTAGGGCCAATCCGGCCCTGGGGAGGGGCCAGGAGCACCGAAGAGGAGGATCCAGGTTGCTCTGTGCAAATACACTGCACAGAGCAGGTAAGTATAAAATGTTTGTTATTTTCTATGAAAAAAAACTTTAGTATAACTTTTAGTTGTTGCCAACAGCTGAAAATCCAGACAGAAACATGTAGCTTGCTAAATTGAGAGTTTGAATTGTATCAGGGCAAATGAGACAGACACGAACCTCCCAACTGTCCCTCATTTGGTATCAACTCCCTCTGTCCCTCTTTCTTCTTCAATTGTGCCTCTATTTGGCCTGATGTAAGGATCTCTACAAAAATGTATTATTTAAATTGGCCATTCTCATCTGATATCATGCTATGGCTAAAGTATACCTTCACACTGGTGAATGTAGGTATCTCCCATCCTGCACAGCCAGGCACACAGATTTTTCCACCACATGCTGGAGACAAGAATCAGTCCTTGCAGTTTTGATTTTTTTGTATTTTATTAGGGATTTTGAACTTGGATAGGGTTGAGGGTATTATGAGATGCCCACTTGATCAGCAAAGAATTCTTCAGGGACACAACTATATACAGTCCCTATATACACTTCTCCGTAGCACAAATAAAAGTCCTAGTGCCAAGCTGTTCACCTGTGGCTACTGATCCCAGTACCACCACTTCAGGCACTGCCAGTCCGCCTGGCTGTAGCTGCCCCTTTCTCTAGCCCTCCTGGCTAAGACTCCACAGTCCTCCCAGACTGATTCTGCATCCATTCCAGACTGCTTGCACCCAGTCCTCCAAGGCATGGCTCTCAGTCCTCTGACTGTAAACTCACCAGCCCTCCTGGCTATCTTCCTCCCTGGAGATTTGCCCGGCAGTGTTCTGCTATCCTCGACTTCTCTCCCGTGCCTCTGGACAGGACCATTCTGTGTGTCATGAAGAAGGTCCCTTCTGCACCCAAGCCCATGCCTGAGGTCACCCCGCCCCCCAGACTAGGGGCTACCCTCAAGGGCCATTGACAGCCTAACACTCCATCTCCCACCCAAACTCCACTGCCCCAGCTGGGCTGACCCTGAGTATTTGAGGGGCCTGCCCCCTGCCAACCCATCTGTTGGGGATTGGTCATGGCCCTCAGAATACTCCAGGCAGCTCCTCCTCTCCTCCACTCTCATTTTTCTAGAATCTTCTGCAAGTTTCTAGAAGTAGGGGGCCGTCTCAGAGACGCTGCCTGTGAGTCATCCAGCCCTCCCTGAGTCACCCACCCAACCCAGATTATCAAAACAAAACAGGCTTCGCTGCCGGCCAAGCCTGACAATTTACCTACATGAAAAAAATCCTATTCTACTTCTAGCACACTAGAGGGTGCTACACCCCATATGACCTTTTATAGCTTCTTCAATGTGATAGATCCTCCTTGTAGAAACCCCGTCGCTGAAACCACCGCCTGTGGAAGGGAATTCCACATCCTTGCCGCTCTTACAGTAAAGAACCTCTACGCAGTTTAAGGTTAAACCTCTGTTTCTTCTAATTTTAATGAGTGGCCACGTGTCTTATTAAACGCCCTTCCGCTGAAAAGTTTTATCCCTATTGTGGGGTCACCAGTATGGTATTTGTAAATTGAAATCATATCCCCTCTCAAGCGTCTCTTCTTCAGAGAGAATGAGTTCAGTGCTCGCAACCTTTCCTCAAAATGTATACTCTCCAATCCCTTTATTAGCTTTGTTGCCCTTCTCTGTACTCGCTCCCTTTCCAGTACATCCTTCCTGAGGACTGGTGCCCAGAACTGGACAGCATACTCCAGGTGAGGCCGGATGTGGGAGAAGTTACCGCTTTATCTCTTGAGCTAATTCCCTTTTAAATGCATGCCAATATTTTGTTTGCTTTGTTAGCAGCAGATTGGCATTGCATGCCATTGCTGAGTCTGTCATCTACTAGGACTCCCAGGTCCTTTGCCATCCTAGATTCCCCCAGAGTTTCTCCCCCCAGTGAGTAGATTGCATTCATATTTTTGCCACCCAAATGCATTATTTTACATTAAACCTCATTTGCCATGTAGTTGCCCACCCCATAAATTTGTTCAGACCTTCTTGCAAGGTTTCCACATCCTGCGGAGAAGTTATTGCTCTGCTTAGCTTAGTATCATCCACAAAAACAGAGATTGAACTGTTTATCCTATCCTCCAAGTCCTTTATGAACAAATTAAATAGGATTGGTCCCAGCACAGAAGCCTGGGGGTCCCCACTTTCCACCCCTGACCATTCCGAGTACTCCCCATTTATCACTACCCTCTGAACTCGCCCTTGTAGCCAGTTTTCAATCCATGCACTCACCCTATGGTCCATGCCAACGGACCTTACTTTGTACAGTAAACATTTATGGGGAACTGTGTCAAATGCTTTTGCAAAATCCAGATACACCACGTCTACGGGCCTTCCTTTATCTACATGGCAGCTCACCTCCTCATAGAAGGTTAATAGATTGGTTTGGCATGAACGATTCTTCAAGAATCCATGCTGATTACTGCTAATGATATTGTTTTCTTTACTAAAATCTTGTATATAGTCCCTTATCATCCCCTCCTGGAGCTTGCATACTATTGATGTTAGGCTAACTGGTCTGTAATTCCCAGGGATGTAATTTTGCCCTTTTTTAAATATTGGTGCTACATTGGCTATTCTCCAATCAGCTGATACCATTCCTGTTAGTAGACTGTCAGTAAAAATTAGGAACAATGGTCTGGCAATTACTTGACTGAGTTCCCTAAGGACCCTCAGGTGCAAGCCATGTTGTCCCGGTGACTTATTAATCTTAAGTTTTCTAAGTCTATTTCTAACTCTGTTAGCCATGAGGGTGCTTCATGTGATGTGTCATGAGGATAAACACTGCAGTTTTGGTTACTGAAGCCCCCCCCGATTCCCTTGTGAAGACTGAGGAGAGAATAAATTCAATACCTTGCCATCTCCCCATCCTTTGTAACCAGATTCCTTCCTCATTCTTTATGGGGCCAATATGGTCTGTCCTCCTTTTTTTTTACTGTTTATATACTTAAAGAATTTCTTGGGATTTTTTTTTTTTGCTCTCCTCCGCTATGTGTCTTTCGTGTTCTATCTTAGCCGCACTAATTGCACCCTTACATTTCTTGTTGCATTCTTTGTAAAGTCTGAATGCTGATGATGATCCCTCAGCCTTGTATTTTTTGAAGGCCTTCTCCTTTGCTTTTATATGCATTTTTACATTGGAGTTAAGCCATCCAGGACTTTTGTTCGCTCTTTTAAATTTATTTCCCAATGGGATGCACTGGCTAATGCCCTTATTTAATATGCTCTTAAAGCAAACCCATCTCTCCTCCGTGTTCTTTGTTCCTAAGATTTTATCCCAATTTATATCTTCTAGCAAGGTTCGTAGTTTAGGGAAGTTGGCTCTTTTGAAATTCAGTGTCTTTGTATTCCCCTTATGTTTCCTATTTGTGTGATTTATACTGAAGCTAATTGACCTGTGATCGCTGTTTCCTAAATTGCCCCTTATTTCCACATCCGTGATCAGGTCTGTATTGTTGGTAATCAGTAGGTCTAGTAATGCTTTGTTTCTAGTTGGTGCGTCTACCATCTGACCCATGAAATTGTCCTGCAAGACATTTAGGAACTGGCGAGCCTTAGACGATTCCTTCTGCCCAGTCTATGTCTGGATAATTAAAATCCCCCATTATGATGACACTTCCCATCCTTGCTGCTAATCCAAATTGTGATAGGAGGTCTGCCTCCGCCTCCTCCCTCAGGTTAGGGGCCTATAGCATACTCCCAGTATTATTTTCCCATAAGGATTCCACCTCCTCCCTAGCTCCCTTAGTGATGTCATCTCTCACATTCACTTGTACATTATTCTTGATATACAGGCATACCCCTCCCCCATTTTTTTACCCTCTCTATCCCTGCGATAAAGGGAATACCCTTGAATGGTTGCCGTAAGCTCTTGGGATCCCCCCCCCCCCTAGCAGTTGATCCAGGGCACTGTGATCTGACCGCCTCTTGGGGTCAGGAAGGAATTTTTTTTCCCCCACTGAGCAATTGGCCAGCACAGTTAGGGTTTTTTTCGCCTTCCTCTGGATCAACGAGAGGGCGGTAGGTTCAACAGGCCCCCATCTCCCCTACAGGAACTTTTCGCTCCAACTAAGCACCACACCGCAGCTGTCATCAGCAGCATTCTTCTGGTCCAGGATCTCTCGCGACAAGCAGAGGCAGCTGGAACAGCCAGGAACCTACTACCCAACCAAACCAAGTCCTCACACATAGGGCACCACACGATCAACTTGCTGGCTTTAGTCTATGCGGCGGCAAGTTTGATACCTAGACTGATAAAAGGACAAACCCGGATCCGGATCAGGATCAGCATCCTCACACATAGGGCACCACACGATCAACTTGCTGGCTTTAGTCTACGCGGCGGCAAGTCTGATACCTAGACTGATAACAGGACAGACCCAGATCCGGATCATCAGCTCAGTCATCCCAGGACCATTAACTTCATCCTCTGGCCATGTGCTACTTTAAATATTCAGCAGAAGTCCTCCACAGACTAAGAAATACCACCGCAACATTGCCAGCTCCCATTCAAAAAAATTCTACGAAAAGAACGTCTACTAAAGACCGACCTACAATCAACCTGCAAAAACAGGAAGATACCAACCCAACCACAACAATTAACATGCGCCATGATCAACACCAGATCTGCAGCCAAACACAGACTAGAAGTACACGACTTCATCACCCAGAACAATATAGACTGCCTCTTCATCACGGAAAGCTGGCTAACACCCGACTGCAACACCATGCTCACCGAATTGGTGCCGGAGAACTACAGGATCCTAACTGAACATCGGATAGGAAAAAAAGGAGGAGGCCTAGCAGTGATTTTTAAATCGCACCTGGCACTCACCAAACCAATCTTACAGAACCCAGTGCCTTTTATGGAAACATTGACGCTACATCTTCAATCAACACCCCATGACACCATCCACATTCTACTTTGCTACAGACCACCAGGACCAAAGACCAATCTGCTACACCCCTCACAGAGTTTATCTCAATACACACACTGAAATCCAAAAACCTCCTGGTACTTGGAGACTTCAACCTCTGGGCAAACTCTACCCAAGACCCGATCGCGACCGCCTGCATCAGCCAACTGGAAGAACTGGGTCTCCAGCAACTGATAAAGAACCCCACACACGGGTCAGGACACACTCTGGACCTCATCTTCAAACAAAATCTGGACATCAACACAGTAGACAACATACCACTACCATGGACGGATCACCACGCCATCAAATTCAAAATCTCCACCAACATCACCCACCAAAAACAGAAACCTGCAACAACAACTCATTGGACCAGATCGCAGAAAAAACTGCACTCCGATACCTTCAAAACCATCTTATCAAACAAAATAGCAACTCTGAATTTAACCCACTCATCGGAGCAAACTCTCTGCTCCCTAAACAATGTATTACTACAATCAGCAGACTCAGTGGCTCCAAAACGCAGAACACTCATCAAGAGGAAAAACGCAGGATGGTTCAATAGCTCGCTCACGCTACTCAAGCAAGAACGCAGAAGAGCCGAAAGAGCATGGAGAATAAATCCCACCAAGGGAAATCACACAAAATACAAAGGACTGACACAGAATTATCAGAAGGCAATCTTCAAAGCAAAAAAGATTATTTCTCAAATACCATCTCAGCGGCCTTAAACCGCCCCCGGGAACTTTTTAAAATTGTCGCTCAGTCGATGAACCCGGCTTGCTTAGAGCCCCCCGCTAATGAAACCAAGATTTCTGCAATGAATTATCAGATTTTTTCATCAATAAAATCGACAACATCAGGAAAACAATTGATCAGAAAAAGACATCCGACGGCAGGCAACCAGAGCAAAAAGTCGATATCGACACAAACATCCCACAACCACCAAAGTTTTCTCTGATCCCAATCACCACGAATACCACTAAAAACATCAAAAATCTCAGAGACAGCACATCCTCCATTGACATCATCCCCACAAAACTCCTGAAAGAATGCTCCGACATCCTGGCTCCCACCATAACGCACCTCATAAATCAATCGTTCAAAGAAGGGATTGTTCCAGGCGCCCTCAAACAAGGCATCATCAAACCCCTGCTAAAGAAACCCAACCTCGACCCCCAGGACTTTAACCACCGCAGACCGATAACAAGCTTGAACAACATCTCCAAGATTATGGAGAAAGCGGTAGTACAACAGATACAACGCCACCTGGACACCCACACACTCCTGGACCCGTTACAATCAGGATTCCGCCCAGGCCATGGGACAGAAACCGCACTCCTGAAGATTTGGAATGATGCCCTGGAAGCAGCGGATGATGGAGAATCATGTCTCCTGGTACTGTTGGACCTCAGTGCAGCGTTTGATACTGTGGACCACTATACTCTACTCATCCGCCTTACAGAAGTAGCAGGAGTCACTGGCTCAGATCTACAATGGTTCGCATCCTTCTTAAGAAATCGCTCTCAGACAGTGAAACTAGGAGCTTTCACCTCTGAAACCCGGGCAATCTCCTGTGGAGTCCCTCAAGGATCACCCTTGTCGCCAGTGCTCTTCAACATCTACATTCGCCCACTCCTCAACATCATCAGAAGATCAGACCTCTGCTTCCACTCGTACGCCGACGACACTCAATTATATTTTCGTATCACCGGACAAAAAGACCATCATCAGCAATTAGGAAAATGCCTCACTATGATAGACGACTGGATGACTATTAGCTCCCTCAAACTTAATGAATCAAAAACGGAACTTCTTATTCTACATGCAAATCATAACCCCCTAACCAAGATCCCTTGGACACCTCCTACCATCTTTGGACGGACCATCACCACTAGGACCAAGGCCAAGAGTCTCTGAGTCATTTTTGACTCAGAAATGTCAATGGATGCCCAAATAGGAGCAGTGGTCAGTGGATCTCACCATCTGCTCCGCCTGCTACGCAGACTCATCCCCTTCATTCCAAAGGAGGACAAAGCAGTGGTAGTTGGAACAGTCATCAATTCTCGACTGGACTACGCTAACTCCCTTTACATAGGATTACCCCAATATCAACTTGCGCGCTTATAACTTATCCAAAACACGGCGGCAAGACTGATAACAGGGAAAAAACCCTGGGAATCCATCTCCCCTTCCCTGAGGAACCTACATTGGCTAACCGTAAGGAATCGGGTCGCATTCAAGACCCTCTGCCTCACCCACAAATGCACACATGGAAACGCTCCGCAATACCTTCGCGAGAAAATAAAACACTACACACCGAATCGCAGCCTTCGATCGGCCAATCAAAATCTTCTCCTCATTCCTAAATCCCATTCATTTAGGTTCAGTCCGTCCCTTCTATAGAGCTGGTAACCGACTGAAAAGTTGGCCCAGTTCTCCAGGAACCAAAACCCCTCCTTTCTACACCAGCTCCTCAGCCACTGGTTTACATTCTTAATCTCCCGCTACCTTTCTGGTGTGGTTTGAGGTACCGGTAGTATATCTGAAAATACTACCTTGGAGGTCCTATTCCTCAATTTAGCTCCTAAATCCCTAAAATCGTTCTTTAGGACACTCCATCTTCCTCTGACTTTGTAATTGGTGCCAACGTGCACCATGACAGCTGGGTCTTCGCCCCCCTCTCTGTCCTTCTGAGAATTGAGTCCCCTACCACCAAAATTTTCCTTTCCTTCCCCTTGGCTTTACTCCCACCCTCACTGGAGGAGTTCTTCCCCTGGCAGCTAGGGGCATCACTCTGCTCCAGCAATGCTGGTCCCTGACTGGTTTCACCAATGTCACACATCTTCACTCCCAGCAGATCTGCACCCTCCTCATTTAGGTGCAGTCCGTCTCTTCTATAGAACTGGTGACCGACTGAGAAGTCGGCCCAGTTATCCAGGAACCCAAACCCCTCCTTACTACACCAGCTCCTCAACCACTTGTTTACTTCCCTAATCTCCCTTTCTGATGTGGCTCGAGGTACTGGTAGTATTTCTGAGAATATTTTCATCTTATTTTTGGCTCCTTGCCACCCTGTCATGCCTACATACAGAAGTGGGAATCAGATCTCAGCGTCACCCTGGAGCCACAACAATGGCAACAAATTTGGGACACCACTAAATCATGCTCTCAGAATGTACTGGTCGAAACTAATTATAAACGATTGTATTGTTCGTGCCTAGTTCTGACTCAAGCCGCACATTATACTCTGAAACATGCAGGGACTTGCTTCCGTGGCTGCTCAGAACCTGGTGCTTATATACACATATGGTGGACCTGTCAAATCGCTTATATTTTATGTACTCAGGTCTACGATATGTTGAAAGTGCTATTCAGGGTTGATATTCTGATGCTCCCTGGAGAGGCGCTGCTTAACTTGAAACCAGATGGGTTTTCCAAACATCAGTTTAGACAACTCTTACAGAATTCTTACAGCAACCAAACAAATGACAGCTAGAGCCTGGCTGTCAGATTCCATTTCTCTAGCAGCAGTAAAATCCAAGATACACTGGATGCTCGCTAATGACAAATCGACCGCCAAACTCACCAACAAAATGGATAATTTCTACAAAATCTAAACCTGAGATCCATCGGTCTCAAACTTCATGCCATCTGATTTTGACCGCCGCCTTCTAGACTTATGAGAAGCATATTTTCTCACTTGCCATTGAGATGGCACCTTCACAACTTTATACCTTCTCTTCTGTAGTTTTATGTTAAAAATATGCAACAGCCTTGAGATCATATACAGTGGTGTGAAAAAGTGTTTGCCCCCTTCCTCATTTCCTGTTCCTTTGCATGTTTGTCACACTTAAGTGTTTCGGAACATCAAACCAATTTAAACAATAGTCAAGGACAACACAAGTAAACACAAAATGCAATTTGTAAATGAAGGTGTTTATTATTAAAGGTGAAAAAAAATCCAAACCATCATGGCCCTGTGTGAAAAAGTGATTGCCCCCTAAACCTAATAACTGGTTGGGCCACCCTTAGCAGCAACAACTGCAACCAAGCGTTTGCGATAACGTGCAATGAGGCTTTTACAGCGTCCTGGAGAAATTTTGGCCCACTCATCTTTGCAGAATTGTCCTAATTCAGTTACATTAGAGGTTTTCGAGCATGAACGGCCTTTTTAAGGTCATACCACAACATCTCAATAGGATTCAGGTCAGGACTTTGGCTAGGCCACTCCAAAGTCTTCATTTTGTTTTTCTTCAGCCATTCGGTGGTGGACTTGCTGGTGTGTTTAGGATCATTGTCCTGCTGCAGAACCCAAGTTCGTTTCAGCTTGAGTACACGAACAGATGGTCGGACATTCTCCTTCAGGATCTCTTTGGTAGACAGCAGAATTCATAGTTCCTTTTATCACGGCAAGTCTTCCAGGTCCCGAAGCAGCAAAACAGCCCCAGACCATCACACTACCACCACCATATTTTACTGTTGGTATAATGTTCTTTTTCTGAAATGCAGTGTTCCTTCTACGCCAGATATACTTGGACACACACCTTCCAAAGAGTTCCACTTTTGTCTCATCGGTCCACAGAATGTTGTCCCAAAGTCTTGGGGATCATCAAGATGTGTTGTGGAGAAATTGAGACGAGCTTTGATGTTCTTTTTGCTCAGCAGTGGTTTTCTCCTTGGAACTCTGCCATGCAGGCCATTTTTGCCCAGTCTTTTCCTGATGGTGGAGGCATGAACGCTGACCTTAACTGAGGCAAGTGAGGCCTGCAGTTCCTTGGACGTTGTTGTGGGTCTTTTGTGACCTCTTGGATGAGTCGTCGCTGCGCTCTTGGGGTAATTTTGGGAGGCCGGCCACTCCTGGGAAGGTTCACCACTGTTCCATGTCTTCGCCATTTGTGGATAATGGCTCTCACTGTGGTTCGCTGGATTCCCAAAGCTTTGGAAATGGCTTTATAACCCTTTCCAGACTGATAGATCTCAATTACATTCTTTCTCAATTGTTCCTGAATTTCTTTGGGTCTCGGCATGATGTGTAGCTTTTAAGGATCTTCTGGTGGACCTTACTGTGTCAAGCAGCTCCTATTTAAGTGATGCCTTGATTGTGAACAGGTGTGGCAATAATCAGGCCTGGGTGTGGCTAGAGAAATTGAACTCAGGTGTGGACAACCACAGTTATAGTATGTTTTAACAACGGGGGGCAATCACTTTTTCACACAGGGCCATGATGGTTTGTATTTTTTTTCACCTTTAATAATAAACACCTTCATTTACAAATTGCATTTTGTGTTTACTTGTGTTGTCCTTGACTATTGTTTAAATTGGTTTGATGTTCCGAAACACTTAAGTGTGACAAACATGCAAAGGAACAGGAAATGAGGAAGGGGGGCAAACACTTTTTCACACCACTGTACATTACTGTATTGTTCTCTTTACAGATTATTGCAACATCTTTAATCATCTGGAGGACAGCTACTCTGTTATGTTGGCCTGCAATGCCATACTTGTATACATTATGTCTCTTAGGGGCTCTGCATTTGCTGGTTTTAAAAATAAATAGAAACGAGTGAACCAAGTATGTATTATTTTAATATTAAAAGGGATTTACTGAATTAAACTTTTCATATAACCTGTAAAAAATTATATTTGTTGTTAAAAAAAAATAAACATAAAAAAAAATAAGGAAACGTTATCCTCATGGTACATGTTTGGGGACGTATGGTAGGGGTTTTGGCATTTGACTATATACTTTGCGCTATAATGTGTCCTTCTTTCTCATCACACAAAGTTGGGATGTATGCAGACAAGCTTAGTCAGCTGTCGGAGACAGAAAAAAAAAAAGCGCAGTATGCAGCAGACTTATTTCTCATCTTAACTGTAATTTGTCCCACATTAAATTAGTTCAGTAATGATATTTATCTTTATAAGTCATCCACCATAAAAAAAGCTTGCTCAGCATGAGCCCCAGTTGATCATGGTGGGGTTGGAGAGCTAGGTCGCAAGAGTAATGTCACTATTACTTCACAGGGGAGTTCAGCTTGAAAATGGTATTATGCCTGGCTATGCTGAGTGGATTAATTTTATGAAAGATCAATTCAGCTCGTCTCGCCTGCACTTAATTAGTTAGCGCTGACAGTTGGCGACTTTCTATAACAATTCTCCATCTGGATACAGAAATATTCACCTAAAAATGGTCCAGGAAGATGGTTGGTTGTTTTTCCAGCAAT
>JAQSEC010003163.1:0-25871 GCA_028564925.1 Lithobates sylvaticus
TTACCAGGGCTCCCCAAAAAACATAAAGTCCTATGGGGGCTGAAAAAAAACACTATAGACTATGTGTGGTTTCTGAAAGAAAATAGGACCTAGGGGGGCTGCCCCAAAAAAAAACCTATGGGTGTGACACAAACAAAAAAAACATTTCCGAAAAGGAAATAAAAGGGGGTGCAAACAAACACACTAAAAGTCCCCTGGGTGCTGACACAAAAACCTATGGTACTATGTGTCTGCGACAAAAAATATGGTAGTTGCTGCCCCAAAACACTTTTAATCCTTTTGGGGGCTGACAAAAACATAGTAATAGTGGTGCTGACAAAAAATATAGGACGTTGTGTGCTGCCACAAAAACCCTATATTTAAAAAAAAAAAATTTTTTCCCAAAAAAAAAAAAAAAAAAAAAAAAAAAAAAAAAAAAAAAAAAAAAAAAAAAAAAAAAAAAAATATGTTTTTTTGCAAAAAAATTAGGCTTGGGTCTGCACAAACCACTATGGTAAAAAACCTATGTGTGCTGCCACAAACACACTATAAGTCCTATGGGTGCTGACACAAACACACTATAGGTACTATGTGTGCTGCTGACAAGAAAATATAGGACCTATGTGTGCTGCCACAAACACACTATAAGTCCTATGGGTGCTGACACAAACACACTATAGGTACTATGTGTGCTGCTGACAAGAAAATATAGGACCTATGTGTGCTGCCACAAACACACTATAAGTCCTATGGGTGCTGACACAAACACACTATAGGTACTATGTGTGCTGCTGAAAAGGAAATATAGGACCTATGTGTGCTGCCACAAAACACACTATAAGTCCTATGGGTGCTGACACAAACACACTATAGGTACTATGTGTGCTGCTGACAAGAAAATATAGGACCTATGTGTGCTGCCACAAACACACTATAAGTCCTATGGGTGCTGACACAAACACACTATAGGTACTATGTGTGCTGCTGACAAGAAAATATAGGACCTATGTGTGCTGCCACAAACACACTATAAGTCCTATGGGTGCTGACACAAACACACTATAGGTACTATGTGTGCTGCTGACAAGAAAATATAGGACCTATGTGTGCTGCCACAAACACACTATAAGTCCTATGGGTGCTGACACAAACACACTATAGGTACTATGTGTGCTGCTGACAAGAAAATATAGGACCTATGTGTGCTGCCACAAACACACTATAAGTCCTATGGGTGCTGACACAAACACACTATAGGTACTATGTGTGCTGCTGAAAAGGAAATATAGGACCTATGTGTGCTGCCACAAACACACTATAAGTCCTATGGGTGCTGACACACAAACACACTATAGGTACTATGTGTGCTGCTGACAAGAAAATATAGGACCTATGTGTGCTGCCACAAACACACTATAAGTCCTATGGGTGCTGACACAAACACACTATAGGTACTATGTGTGCTGCTGACAAGAAAATATAGGACCTATGTGTGCTGCCACAAACACACTATAAGTCCTATGGGTGCTGACACAAACACACTATAGGTACTATGTGTGCTGCTGACAAGAAAATATAGGACCTATGTGTGCTGCCACAAACACACTATAAGTCCTATGGGTGCTGACACAAACACACTATAGGTACTATGTGTGCTGCTGAAAAGAAAATATAGGACCTATGTGTGCTGCCACAAACACACTATAAGTCCTATGGGTGCTGACACAAACACACTATAGGTACTATGTGTGCTGCTGACAAGAAAATATAGGACCTATGTGTGCTGCCACAAACACACTATAAGTCCTATGGGTGCTGACACAAACACACTATAGGTACTATGTGTGCTGCTGACAAGGAAATATAGGACCTATGTGTGCTGCCACAAACACACTATAAGTCCTATGGGTGCTGACACAAACACACTATAGGTACTATGTGTGCTGCTGACAAGAAAATATAGGACCTATGTGTGCTGCCACAAACACACTATAAGTCCTATGGGTGCTGACACAAACACACTATAGGTACTATGTGTGCTGCTGACAAGAAAATATAGGACCTATGTGTGCTGCCACAAACACACTATAAGTCCTATGGGTGCTGACACAAACACACTATAGGTACTATGTGTGCTGCTGACAAGAAAATATAGGACCTATGTGTGCTGCCACAAACACACTATAAGTCCTATGGGTGCTGACACAAACACACTATAGGTACTATGTGTGCTGCTGACAAGGAAATATAGGACCTATGTGTGCTGCCACAAACACACTATAAGTCCTATGGGTGCTGACACAAACACACTATAGGTACTATGTGTGCTGCTGACAAGAAAATATAGGACCTATGTGTGCTGCCACAAACACACTATAAGTCCTATGGGTGCTGACACAAACACACTATAGGTACTATGTGTGCTGCTGACAAGAAAATATAGGACCTATGTGTGCTGCCACAAACACACTATAAGTCCTATGGGTGCTGACACAAACACACTATAGGTACTATGTGTGCTGCTGACAAGAAAATATAGGACCTATGTGTGCTGCCACAAACACACTATAAGTCCTATGGGTGCTGACACAAACACTCTATAGGTACTATGTGTGCTGCTGACAAGAAAATATAGGACCTATGTGTGCTGCCACAAACACACTATAAGTCCTATGGGTGCTGACACAAACACACTATAGGTACTATATGTGTGCTGCTGACAAGAAAATATAGGACCTATGTGTGCTGCCACAAACACACTATAAGTCCTATGGGTGCTGACACAAACACACTATAGGTACTATGTGTGCTGCTGACAAGAAAATATAGGACCTATGTGTGCTGCCACAAACACACTATAAGTCCTATGGGTGCTGACACAAACACACTATAGGTACTATGTGTGCTGCTGACAAGAAAATATAGGACCTATGTGTGCTGCCACAAACACACTATAAGTCCTATGGGTGCTGACACACAAACACACTATAGGTACTATGTGTGCTGCTGACAAGAAAATATAGGACCTATGTGTGCTGCCACAAACACACTATAAGTCCTATGGGTGCTGACACAAACACACTATAGGTACTATGTGTGCTGCTGAAAAGGAAATATAGGACCTATGTGTGCTGCCACAAACACACTATAAGTCCTATGGGTGCTGACACAAACACACTATAGGTACTATGTGTGCTGCTGACAAGAAAATATAGGACCTATGTGTGCTGCCACAAACACACTATAAGTCCTATGGGTGCTGACACAAACACACTATAGGTACTATGTGTGCTGCTGACAAGAAAAATATAGGACCTATGTGTGCTGCCACAAACACACTATAAGTCCTATGGGTGCTGACACAAACACACTATAGGTACTATGTGTGCTGCTGACAAGAAAATATAGGACCTATGTGTGCTGCCACAAACACACTATAAGTCCTATGGGTGCTGACACAAACACACTATAGGTACTATGTGTGCTGCTGAAAAGAAAATATAGGACCTATGTGTGCTGCCACAAACACACTATAAGTCCTATGGGTGCTGACACAAACACACTATAGGTACTATGTGTGCTGCTGACAAGAAAATATAGGACCTATGTGTGCTGCCACAAACACACTATAAGTCCTATGGGTGCTGACACAAACACACTATAGGTACTATGTGTGCTGCTGACAAGAAAATATAGGACCTATGTGTGCTGCCACAAACACACTATAAGTCCTATGGGTGCTGACACAAACACACTATAGGTACTATGTGTGCTGCTGACAAGAAAATATAGGACCTATGTGTGCTGCCACAAACACACTATAAGTCCTATGGGTGCTGACACAAACACACTATAGGTACTATGTGTGCTGCTGACAAGAAAATATAGGACCTATGTGTGCTGCCACAAACACACTATAAGTCCTATGGGTGCTGACACAAACACACTATAGGTACTATGTGTGCTGCTGACAAGAAAATATAGGACCTATGTGTGCTGCCACAAACACACTATAAGTCCTATGGGTGCTGACACAAACACACTATAGGTACTATGTGTGCTGCTGACAAGAAAATATAGGACCTATGTGTGCTGCTGCCACAAACACACTATAAGTCCTATGGGTGCTGACACAAACACACTATAGGTACTATGTGTGCTGCTGACAAGAAAATATAGGACCTATGTGTGCTGCCACAAACACACTATAAGTCCTATGGGTGCTGACACAAACACACTATAGGTACTATGTGTGCTGCTGAAAGAAAATATAGGACCTATGTGTGCTGCCACAAACACACTATAAGTCCTATGGGTGCTGACACAAACACACTATAGGTACTATGTGTGCTGCTGACAAGAAAATATAGGACCTATGTGTGCTGCCACAAACACACTATAAGTCCTATGGGTGCTGACACAAACACACTATAGGTACTATGTGTGCTGCTGAAAAGGAAATATAGGACCTATGTGTGCTGCCACAAACACACTATAAGTCCTATGGGTGCTGACACAAACACACTATAGGTACTATGTGTGCTGCTGACAAGAAAATATAGGACCTATGTGTGCTGCCACAAACACACTATAAGTCCTATGGGTGCTGACACAAACACACTATAGGTACTATGTGTGCTGCTGACAAGGAAATATAGGACCTATGTGTGCTGCCACAAACACACTATAAGTCCTATGGGTGCTGACACAAACACACTATAGGTACTATGTGTGCTGCTGACAAGAAAATATAGGACCTATGTGTGCTGCCACAAACACACTATAAGTCCTATGGGTGCTGACACAAACACACTATAGGTACTATGTGTGCTGCTGACAAGAAAATATAGGACCTATGTGTGCTGCCACAAACACACTATAAGTCCTATGGGTGCTGACACAAAACACACTATAGGTACTATGTGTGCTGCTGACAAGAAAATATAGGACCTATGTGTGCTGCCACAAACACACTATAAGTCCTATGGGTGCTGACACAAACACACTATAGGTACTATGTGTGCTGCTGACAAAAAAATATAGGACCTATGTGTGCTGCCACAAACACACTATAAGTCCTATGGGTGCTGACACAAACACACTATAGGTACTATGTGTGCTGCTGACAAGAAAATATAGGACCTATGTGTGCTGCCACAAACACACTATAAGTCCTATGGGTGCACACACAAACACACTATAGGTACTATGTGTGCTGCTGACAAGAAAATATAGGACCTATGTGTGCTGCCACAAACACACTATAAGTCCTATGGGTGCTGACACAAACACACTATAGGTACTATGTGTGCTGCTGACAAGAAAATATAGGACCTATGTGTGCTGCCACAAACACACTATAAGTCCTATGGGTGCTGACACAAACACACTATAGGTACTATGTGTGCTGCTGACAAGAAAATATAGGACCTATGTGTGCTGCCACAAACACACTATAAGTCCTATGGGTGCTGACACAAACACACTATAGGTACTATGTGTGCTGCTGACAAGAAAATATAGGACCTATGTGTGCTGCCACAAAAACACACTATAAGTCCTATGGGTGCTGACACAAACACACTATAGGTACTATGTGTGCTGCTGACAAATAAATATAGGACCTATGTGTGCTGCCACAAACACACTATAAGTCCTATGGGTGCTGACAAAAAAACACACTATAGGTACTATGTGTGCTGCTGAAAAGAAAATATAGGACCTATGTGTGCTGCCACAAACACACTATAAGTCCTATGGGTGCTGACACAAACACACTATAGGTACTATGTGTGCTGCTGACAAGAAAATATAGGACCTATGTGTGCTGCCACAAACACACTATAAGTCCTATGGGTGCTGACACAAACACACTATAGGTACTATGTGTGCTGCTGAAAAGGAAATATAGGACCTATGTGTGCTGCCACAAACACACTATAAGTCCTATGGGTGCTGACACAAACACACTATAGGTACTATGTGTGCTGCTGACAAGAAAATATAGGACCTATGTGTGCTGCCACAAACACACACTATAAGTCCTATGGGTGCTGACACAAACACACTATAGGTACTATGTGTGCTGCTGACAAAAAAATATAGGACCTATGTGTGCTGCCACAAACACACTATAAGTCCTATGGGTGCTGACACAAACACACTATAGGTACTATGTGTGCTGCTGACAAGAAAATATAGGACCTATGTGTGCTGCCACAAACACACTATAAGTCCTATGGGTGCTGACACAAACACACTATAGGTACTATGTGTGCTGCTGACAAGAAAATATAGGACCTATGTGTGCTGCCACAAACACACTATAAGTCCTATGGGTGCTGACACAAACACACTATAGGTACTATGTGTGCTGCTGAAAAGGAAATATAGGACCTATGTGTGCTGCCACAAACACACTATAAGTCCTATGGGTGCTGACACAAACACACTATAGGTACTATGTGTGCTGCTGAAAAGAAAATATAGGACCTATGTGTGCTGCCACAAACACACTATAAGTCCTATGGGTGCTGACACAAACACACTATAGGTACTATGTGTGCTGCTGACAAGAAAATATAGGACCTATGTGTGCTGCCACAAACACACTATAAGTCCTATGGGTGCTGACACAAACACACTATAGGTACTATGTGTGCTGCTGACAAGAAAATATAGGACCTATGTGTGCTGCCACAAACACACTATAAGTCCTATGGGTGCTGACACAAACACACTATAGGTACTATGTGTGCTGCTGACAAGAAAATATAGGACCTATGTGTGCTGCCACAAACACACTATAAGTCCTATGGGTGCTGACACAAACACACTATAGGTACTATGTGTGCTGCTGACAAGAAAATATAGGACCTATGTGTGCTGCCACAAACACACTATAAGTCCTATGGGTGCTGACACAAACACACTATAGGTACTATGTGTGTGCTGCTGACAAGAAAATATAGGACCTATGTGTGCTGCCACAAACACACTATAAGTCCTATGGGTGCTGACACAAACACACTATAGGTACTATGTGTGCTGCTGACAAGAAAATATAGGACCTATGTGTGCTGCCACAAACACACTATAAGTCCTATGGGTGCTGACACAAACACACTATAGGTACTATGTGTGCTGCTGACAAGAAAATATAGGACCTATGTGTGCTGCCACAAACACACTATAAGTCCTATGGGTGCTGACACAAACACACTATAGGTACTATGTGTGCTGCTGACAAGAAAATATAGGACCTATGTGTGCTGCCACAAACACACTATAAGTCCTATGGGTGCTGACACAAACACACTATAGGTACTATGTGTGCTGCTGACAAGAAAATATAGGACCTATGTGTGCTGCCACAAACACACTATAAGTCCTATGGGTGCTGACACAAACACACTATAGGTACTATGTGTGCTGCTGAAAAGAAAATATAGGACCTATGTGTGCTGCCACAAACACACTATAAGTCCTATGGGTGCTGACACAAACACACTATAGGTACTATGTGTGCTGCTGACAAGAAAATATAGGACCTATGTGTGCTGCCACAAACACACTATAAGTCCTATGGGTGCTGACACAAACACACTATAGGTACTATGTGTGCTGCTGACAAGAAAATATAGGACCTATGTGTGCTGCCACAAACACACTATAAGTCCTATGGGTGCTGACACAAACACACTATAGGTACTATGTGTGCTGCTGACAAGGAAATATAGGACCTATGTGTGCTGCCACAAACACACTATAAGTCCTATGGGTGCTGACACACAAACACACTATAGGTACTATGTGTGCTGCTGACAAGAAAATATAGGACCTATGTGTGCTGCCACAAACACACTATAAGTCCTATGGGTGCTGACACAAACACACTATAGGTACTATGTGTGCTGCTGACAAGAAAATATAGGACCTATGTGTGCTGCCACAAACACACTATAAGTCCTATGGGTGCTGACACAAACACACTATAGGTACTATGTGTGCTGCTGAAAAGGAAATATAGGACCTATGTGTGCTGCCACAAACACACTATAAGTCCTATGGGTGCTGACACAAACACACTATAGGTACTATGTGTGCTGCTGACAAGAAAATATAGGACCTATGTGTGCTGCCACAAACACACTATAAGTCCTATGGGTGCTGACACAAACACACTATAGGTACTATGTGTGCTGCTGACAAGAAAATATAGGACCTATGTGTGCTGCCACAAACACACTATAAGTCCTATGGGTGCTGACACAAACACACTATAGGTACTATGTGTGTGCTGCTGACAAGAAAAAATATAGGACCTATGTGTGCTGCCACAAACACTATAAGTCCTATGGGTGCTGACACAAACACACTATAGGTACTGTGTGCTGCTGACAAGAAAATATAGGACCTATGTGTGCTGCCACAAACACACTATAAGTCCTATGGGTGCTGACACAAACACACTATAGGTACTATGTGTGCTGCTGACAAGAAAATATAGGACCTATGTGTGCTGCCACAAACACACTATAAGTCCTATGGGTGCTGACACAAACACACTATAGGTACTATGTGTGCTGCTGAAAGAAAATATAGGACCTATGTGTGCTGCCACAAACACACTATAAGTCCTATGGGTGCTGACACAAACACACTATAGGTACTATGTGTGCTGCTGACAAGAAAATATAGGACCTATGTGTGCTGCCACAAACACACTATAAGTCCTATGGGTGCTGACACAAACACACTATAGGTACTATGTGTGCTGCTGAAAAGAAAATATAGGACCTATGTGTGCTGCCACAAACACACTATAAGTCCTATGGGTGCTGACACAAACACACTATAGGTACTATGTGTGCTGCTGACAAGAAAATATAGGACCTATGTGTGCTGCCACAAACACACTATAAGTCCTATGGGTGCTGACACAAACACACTATAGGTACTATGTGTGCTGCTGACAACAAAATATAGGACCTATGTGTGCTGCCACAAACACACTATAAGTCCTATGGGTGCTGACACAAACACACTATAGGTACTATGTGTGCTGCTGAAAAGAAAATATAGGACCTATGTGTGCTGCCACAAACACACTATAAGTCCTATGGGTGCTGACACAAACACACTATAGGTACTATGTGTGCTGCTGACAAGAAAATATAGGACCTATGTGTGCTGCCACAAACACACTATAAGTCCTATGGGTGCTGACACAAACACACTATAGGTACTATGTGTGCTGCTGACAAGAAAATATAGGACCTATGTGTGCTGCCACAAACACACTATAAGTCCTATGGGTGCTGACACAAACACACTATAGGTACTATGTGTGCTGCTGACAAGGAAATATAGGACCTATGTGTGCTGCCACAAAACACACTATAAGTCCTATGGGTGCTGACACAAACACACTATAGGTACTATGTGTGCTGCTGAAAAGAAAATATAGGACCTATGTGTGCTGCCACAAACACACTATAAGTCCTATGGGTGCTGACACAAACACACTATAGGTACTATGTGTGCTGCTGACAAGAAAATATAGGACCTATGTGTGCTGCCACAAACACACTATATAAGTCCTATGGGTGCTGACACAAACACACTATAGGTACTATGTGTGCTGCTGACAAGAAAATATAGGACCTATGTGTGCTGCCACAAACACACTATAAGTCCTATGGGTGCTGACACAAACACACTATAGGTACTATGTGTGCTGCTGACAAGAAATATAGGACCTATGTGTGCTGCCACAAACACACTATAAGTCCTATGGGTGCTGACACAAACACACTATAGGTACTATGTGTGCTGCTGACAATAAAATATAGGACCTATGTGTGCTGCCACAAACACACTATAAGTCCTATGGGTGCTGACACAAACACACTATAGGTACTATGTGTGCTGCTGACAAGAAAATATAGGACCTATGTGTGCTGCCACAAACACACTATAAGTCCTATGGGTGCTGACACAACACACTATAGGTACTATGTGTGCTGCTGACAAGAAAATATAGGACCTATGTGTGCTGCCACAAACACACTATAAGTCCTATGGGTGCTGCCACAAACACACACACACTATAGGTACTATGTGTGCTGCTGAAAAGAAAATATAGGACCTATGTGTGCTGCCACAAACACACTATAAGTCCTATGGGTGCTGACACAAACACACTATAGGTACTATGTGTGCTGCTGACAAGAAAATATAGGACCTATGTGTGCTGCCACAAACACACTATAAGTCCTATGGGTGCTGACACAAACACACTATAGGTACTATGTGTGCTGCTGAAAAGGAAATATAGGACCTATGTGTGCTGCCACAAACACACTATAAGTCCTATGGGTGCTGACACAAACACACTATAGGTACTATGTGTGCTGCTGACAAGGAAATATAGGACCTATGTGTGCTGCCACAAACACACTATAAGTCCTATGGGTGCTGACACAAACACACTATAGGTACTATGTGTGCTGCTGACAAGAAAATATAGGACCTATGTGTGCTGCCACAAACACACTATAAGTCCTATGGGTGCTGACACAAACACACTATAGGTACTATGTGTGCTGCTGACAAGAAAATATAGGACCTATGTGTGCTGCCACAAACACACTATAAGTCCTATGGGTGCTGACACAAACACACTATAGGTACTATGTGTGCTGCTGAAAAGAAAATATAGGACCTATGTGCTGCCACAAACACACTATAAGTCCTATGGGTGCTGACACAAACACACTATAGGTACTATGTGTGCTGCTGACAAAAAATATAGGACCTATGTGTGCTGCCACAAACACACTATAAGTCCTATGGGTGCTGACACAAAACACACTATAGGTACTATGTGTGCTGCTGAAAGAAAATATAGGACCTATGTGTGCTGCCACAAACACACTATAAGTCCTATGGGTGCTGACACAAACACACTATAGGTACTATGTGTGCTGCTGACAAGAAATATAGGACCTATGTGTGCTGCCACAAACACACTATAAGTCCTATGGGTGCTGACACAAACACACTATAGGTACTATGTGTGCTGCTGACAAGAAAATATAGGACCTATGTGTGCTGCCACAAACACACTATAAGTCCTATGGGTGCTGACACAAACACACTATAGGTACTATGTGTGCTGCTGACAAGGAAATATAGGACCTATGTGTGCTGCCACAAACACACTATAAGTCCTATGGGTGCTGACACAAACACACTATAGGTACTATGTGTGCTGCTGACAAGAAAATATAGGACCTATGTGTGCTGCCACAAACACACTATAAGTCCTATGGGTGCTGACACAAACACACTATAGGTACTATATGTGTGCTGCTGACAAGAAAATATAGGACCTATGTGTGCTGCCACAAACACACTATAAGTCCTATGGGTGCTGACACAAACACACTATAGGTACTATGTGTGCTGCTGACAAGAAAAAATATAGGACCTATGTGTGCTGCCACAAACACACTATAAGTCCTATGGGTGCTGACACAAACACACTATAGGTACTATGTGTGCTGCTGAAAAGGAAATATAGGACCTATGTGTGCTGCCACAAACACACTATAAGTCCTATGGGTGCTGACACAAACACACTATAGGTACTATGTGTGCTGCTGACAAGAAAATATAGGACCTATGTGTGCTGCCACAAACACACTATAAGTCCTATGGGTGCTGACACAAACACACTATAGGTACTATGTGTGCTGCTGACAAGAAAATATAGGACCTATGTGTGCTGCCACAAACACACTATAAGTCCTATGGGTGCTGACACAAACACACTATAGGTACTATGTGTGCTGCTGACAAGAAAAAAAATATAGGACCTATGTGTGCTGCCACAAACACACTATAAGTCCTATGGGTGCTGACACAAACACACTATAGGTACTATGTGTGCTGCTGACAAGGAAATATAGGACCTATGTGTGCTGCCACAAACACACTATAAGTCCTATGGGTGCTGACACAAACACACTATAGGTACTATGTGTGCTGCTGACAAGAAAATATAGGACCTATGTGTGCTGCCACAAACACACTATAAGTCCTATGGGTGCTGACACAAACACACTATAGGTACTATGTGTGCTGCTGACAAGAAAATATAGGACCTATGTGTGCTGCCACAAACACACTATAAGTCCTATGGGTGCTGACACAAACACACTATAGGTACTATGTGTGCTGCTGACAAGGAAATATAGGACCTATGTGTGCTGCCACAAACACACTATAAGTCCTATGGGTGCTGACACAAACACACTATAGGTACTATGTGTGCTGCTGACAAGAAAATATAGGACCTATGTGTGCTGCCACAAACACACTATAAGTCCTATGGGTGCTGACACAAACACACTATAGGTACTATGTGTGCTGCTGACAAGAAAATATAGGACCTATGTGTGCTGCCACAAACACACTATAAGTCCTATGGGTGCTGACACAAACACACTATAGGTACTATGTGTGCTGCTGACAAGAAAATATAGGACCTATGTGTGCTGCCACAAACACACTATAAGTCCTATGGGTGCTGACACAAACACACTATAGGTACTATGTGTGCTGCTGAAAAGGAAATATAGGACCTATGTGTGCTGCCACAAACACACTATAAGTCCTATGGGTGCTGACACAAACACACTATAGGTACTATGTGTGCTGCTGACAAGAAAATATAGGACCTATGTGTGCTGCCACAAACACACTATAAGTCCTATGGGTGCTGACACAAACACACTATAGGTACTATGTGTGCTGCTGACAAGAAAATATAGGACCTATGTGTGCTGCCACAAACACACTATAAGTCCTATGGGTGCTGACACAAACACACTATAGGTACTATGTGTGCTGCTGACAAGAAAATATAGGACCTATGTGTGCTGCCACAAACACACTATAAGTCCTATGGGTGCTGACACAAACACACTATAGGTACTATGTGTGCTGCTGACAAAAAAATATAGGACCTATGTGTGCTGCCACAAACACACTATAAGTCCTATGGGTGCTGACACAAACACACTATAGGTACTATGTGTGCTGCTGACAAGGAAATATAGGACCTATGTGTGCTGACACAAACACACTATAAGTCCTATGGGTGCTGACAAAATATGTACTATGTGTGCTGCTGAAAAGAAAATATAGGACCTATGTGTGCTGCCACAAACACACTATAAGTCCTATGGGTGCTGACACAAACACACTATAGGTACTATGTGTGCTGCTGACAAGAAAATATAGGACCTATGTGTGCTGCCACAAACACACTATAAGTCCTATGGGTGCTGACACAAACACACTATAGGTACTATGTGTGCTGCTGACAAGAAAATATAGGACCTATGTGTGCTGCCACAAACACACTATAAGTCCTATGGGTGCTGACACAAACACACTATAGGTACTATGTGTGTGCTGCTGACAAGGAAATATAGGACCTATGTGTGCTGCCACAAACACACTATAAGTCCTATGGGTGCTGACACAAACACACTATAGGTACTATGTGTGCTGCTGAAAAGAAAATATAGGACCTATGTGTGCTGCCACAAACACACTATAAGTCCTATGGGTGCTGACACAAACAAACACACTATAGGTACTATGTGTGCTGCTGACAAGAAAATATAGGACCTATGTGTGCTGCCACAAACACACTATAAGTCCTATGGGTGCTGACACAAACACACTATAGGTACTATGTGTGCTGCTGACAAGAAAATATAGGACCTATGTGTGCTGCCACAAACACACTATAAGTCCTATGGGTGCTGACACAAACACACTATAGGTACTATGTGTGCTGCTGACAAGAAAATATAGGACCTATGTGTGCTGCCACAAACACACTATAAGTCCTATGGGTGCTGACACAAACACACTATAGGTACTATGTGTGCTGCTGACAAGAAAATATAGGACCTATGTGTGCTGCCACAAACACACTATAAGTCCTATGGGTGCTGACACAAACACACTATAGGTACTATGTGTGCTGCTGACAAGAAAATATAGGACCTATGTGTGCTGCCACAAACACACTATAAGTCCTATGGGTGCTGACACAAACACACTATAGGTACTATGTGTGCTGCTGACAAGAAAATATAGGACCTATGTGTGCTGCCACAAACACACTATAAGTCCTATGGGTGCTGACACAAACACACTATAGGTACT
This sequence comes from Lithobates sylvaticus, assembly GCA_028564925.1. Lineage (NCBI taxonomy): Eukaryota > Metazoa > Chordata > Amphibia > Anura > Ranidae > Lithobates > Lithobates sylvaticus. Next base: position 14,230 of record JAQSEC010003163.1, read on the forward strand.
ATGTGTGCTGCTGACAAGGAAATATAGGACCTATGTGTGCTGCCACAAACACACTATAAGTCCTATGGGTGCTGACACAAACACACTATAGGTACTATGTGTGCTGCTGAAAAGAAAATATAGGACCTATGTGTGCTGCCACAAACACACTATAAGTCCTATGGGTGCTGACACAAACACACTATAGGTACTATGTGTGCTGCTGACAAGAAAATATAGGACCTATGTGTGCTGCCACAAACACACTATAAGTCCTATGGGTGCTGACACAAACACACTATAGGTACTATGTGTGCTGCTGACAAGAAAATATAGGACCTATGTGTGCTGCCACAAACACACTATAAGTCCTATGGGTGCTGACACAAACACACTATAGGTACTATGTGTGCTGCTGACAAGAAAATATAGGACCTATGTGTGCTGCCACAAACACACTATAAGTCCTATGGGTGCTGACACAAACACACTATAGGTACTATGTGTGCTGCTGACAAGGAAATATAGGACCTATGTGTGCTGCCACAAACACACTATAAGTCCTATGGGTGCTGACACAAACACACTATAGGTACTATGTGTGCTGCTGACAAGAAAATATAGGACCTATGTGTGCTGCCACAAACACACTATAAGTCCTATGGGTGCTGACACAAACACACTAGGTACTATGTGTGCTGACAAGGAAATATAGGACCTATGTGTGCTGCCACAAACACACTATAAGTCTATGGGTGCTGACACAAACACACTATAGGTACTATGTGTGCTGCTGACAAGGAAATATAGGACCTATGTGTGCTGCCACAAACACACTATAAGTCCTATGGGTGCTGACACAAACACACTATAGGTACTATGTGTGCTGCTGACAAGAAAAAATATAGGACCTATGTGTGCTGCCACAAACACACTATAAGTCCTATGGGTGCTGACACAAACACACTATAGGTACTATGTGTGCTGCTGACAAGAAAATATAGGACCTATGTGTGCTGCCACAAACACACTATAAGTCCTATGGGTGCTGACACAAAACACACTATAGGTACTATGTGTGCTGCTGACAAGAAAATATAGGACCTATGTGTGCTGCCACAAACACACTATAAGTCCTATGGGTGCTGACACAAACACACTATAGGTACTATGTGTGCTGCTGACAAGAAATATAGGACCTATGTGTGCTGCCACAAACACACTATAAGTCCTATGGGTGCTGACACAAACACACTATAGGTACTATGTGTGCTGCTGAAAAGGAAATATAGGACCTATGTGTGCTGCCACAAACACACTATAAGTCCTATGGGTGCTGACACAAACACACTATAGGTACTATGTGTGCTGCTGACAAGAAAATATAGGACCTATGTGTGCTGCCACAAACACACTATAAGTCCTATGGGTGCTGACACAAACACACTATAGGTACTATGTGTGCTGCTGAAAAGAAAATATAGGACCTATGTGTGCTGCCACAAACACACTATAAGTCCTATGGGTGCTGACACAAACACACTATAGGTACTATGTGTGCTGCTGACAAGGAAATATAGGACCTATGTGTGCTGCCACAAACACACTATAAGTCCTATGGGTGCTGACACAAACACACTATAGGTACTATGTGTGCTGCTGAAAAGAAAATATAGGACCTATGTGTGCTGCCACAAACACACTATAAGTCCTATGGGTGCTGACACAAACACACTATAGGTACTATGTGTGCTGCTGAAAAGAAAATATAGGACCTATGTGTGCTGCCACAAACACACTATAAGTCCTATGGGTGCTGACACAAACACACTATAGGTACTATGTGTGCTGCTGACAAGGAAATATAGGACCTATGTGTGCTGCCACAAACACACTATAAGTCCTATGGGTGCTGACACACAAACACACTATAGGTACTATGTGTGCTGCTGACAAGAAAATATAGGACCTATGTGTGCTGCCACAAACACACTATAAGTCCTATGGGTGCTGACACAAACACACTATAGGTACTATGTGTGCTGCTGACAAGAAAATATAGGACCTATGTGTGCTGCCACAAACACACTATAAGTCCTATGGGTGCTGACACAAACACACTATAGGTACTATATGTGTGCTGCTGACAAGAAAATATAGGACCTATGTGTGCTGCCACAAACACACTATAAGTCCTATGGGTGCTGACACAAACACACTATAGGTACTATGTGTGCTGCTGACAAGAAATATAGGACCTATGTGTGCTGCCACAAACACACTATAAGTCCTATGGGTGCTGACACAAACACACTATAGGTACTATGTGTGCTGCTGACAAGAAAATATAGGACCTATGTGTGCTGCCACAAACACACTATAAGTCCTATGGGTGCTGACACAAACACACTATAGGTACTATGTGTGTGCTGCTGACAAGAAAATATAGGACCTATGTGTGCTGCCACAAACACACTATAAGTCCTATGGGTGCTGACACAAACACACTATAGGTACTATGTGTGCTGCTGACAAGAAAATATAGGACCTATGTGTGCTGCTGCCACAAACACACTATAAGTCCTATGGGTGCTGACACAAACACACTATAGGTACTATGTGTGCTGCTGACAAGAAAATATAGGACCTATGTGTGCTGCCACAAACACACTATAAGTCCTATGGGTGCTGACACAAACACACTATAGGTACTATGTGTGCTGCTGAAAAGGAAATATAGGACCTATGTGTGCTGCCACAAACACACTATAAGTCCTATGGGTGCTGACACAAACACACTATAGGTACTATGTGTGCTGCTGACAAGAAAATATAGGACCTATGTGTGCTGCCACAAACACACTATAAGTCCTATGGGTGCTGACACAAAACACACTATAGGTACTATGTGTGCTGCTGAAAGAAAATATAGGACCTATGTGTGCTGCCACAAACACACTATAAGTCCTATGGGTGCTGACACAAACACACTATAGGTACTATGTGTGCTGCTGACAAGAAAATATAGGACCTATGTGTGCTGCCACAAACACACTATAAGTCCTATGGGTGCTGACACAAACACACTATAGGTACTATGTGTGCTGCTGACAAGAAAATATAGGACCTATGTGTGCTGCCACAAACACACTATAAGTCCTATGGGTGCTGACACAAACACACTATAGGTACTATGTGTGCTGCTGAAAAGAAAATATAGGACCTATGTGTGCTGCCACAAACACACTATAAGTCCTATGGGTGCTGACACAAACACACTATAGGTACTATGTGTGCTGCTGACAAAAAATATAGGACCTATGTGTGCTGCCACAAAACACACTATAAGTCCTATGGGTGCTGACACAAACACACTATAGGTACTATGTGTGCTGCTGACAAGAAAATATAGGACCTATGTGTGCTGCCACAAACACACTATAAGTCCTATGGGTGCTGACACAAACACACTATAGGTACTATGTGTGCTGCTGAAAAGAAAATATAGGACCTATGTGTGCTGCCACAAACACACTATAAGTCCTATGGGTGCTGACACAAACACACTATAGGTACTATGTGTGCTGCTGACAAGAAAATATAGGACCTATGTGTGCTGCCACAAACACACTATAAGTCCTATGGGTGCTGACACAAACACACTATAGGTACTATGTGTGCTGCTGACAAGAAAATATAGGACCTATGTGTGCTGCCACAAACACACTATAAGTCCTATGGGTGCTGACACAAACACACTATAGGTACTATGTCTGCTGCTGACAAGAAAATATTGGACCTATGGGTGCTGCCACAAACACACTATAAGACTTATGGGTGCTGACACAAACACACTATAGGTACTATGTGTGCTGCTGAAAGAAAATATAGGACCTATGGGTGCTGCCACAAACACACTATAAGTCCTATGGGTCCTGACACAGACACACTATAGGTACTATGTGTGCTGCTGACAAGAAAATATAGGACCTATGTGTGCTGCCACAAACCCACTATAGAAGTCCTATGGGTGCTGACCCAAACACACAATAGGTACTATGCGTGCTGCTGACAAGAAAACATAGGACCTATGTGTGCTGCCGCAAAGACACTATAAGTCCTGTGGGTGCTGACACAAACACCCTGTATGTACTCTGTGTGCTGCTGACAAGAACCTATAGGACCTATGTGTGCTGAAACAAACACACTCTAAGTCCTCTGGGTGCTGACACAATCACGGTATAGGTACTATGTTTGCTGCTGACAAGAAAATATCTGACCTCTGTGTGCTGCCACTTCCTGCTGCTGGACTACAGGACACCTCCTTGTGTCTGCTGCACATTACCTGCTTGCTTCCTGCTGCTGGACTACAGGACACCTCCTTGTGTCTGCTGCATATTACCTGCTTGCTTCCTGCTGCTGGACTACAGGACACCTCCTTGTGTCTGCTGCACATTACCTGCTTGCTTCCTGCTGCTGGACTACAGGACACCTCCTTGTGTCTGCTGCACATTACCTGCTTGCTTCCTGCTGCTTGACTACAGGACACCTCCTTGTGTCTGCTGCACATTACCTGCTTGCTTCCTGCTGCTGGACTACAGGACACCTCCTTGTGTCTGCTGCACACTACCTGCTTGCTTCCTGCTGCTGGACTACAGGACACCTCCTTGTGTCTGCTGCACATTACCTGCTTGCTTCCTGCTGCTGGACTACAGGACACCTCCTTGTGTCTGCTGCACATTTCCTGCTTGCTTCCTGCTGCTGGACTACAGGACACCTCCTTGTGTCTGCTGCACATTACCTGCTTGTCTCCTGCTGCTGGACTACAGGATACCTCCTGGTTCCCGTCTGCACAGATCTCCAGTCTTCTACCCAGCTTATCAGCCAGGCACTTGTGCTCCCCTGTGCTCCTGAGCTCCTGTCTTCCCTATCAGGGGTTCCCGAACCAGGGGTTTACGAGTGGCCGCTCCCTGCAATACGGGCTCTGCCTTAAGGTACGTGACAGTATCGGGCAGCCATGACTGAGCCCATGCAGGGAGCCACGGCTAGGGAGGACTTATGCCGTCACCTGGCTGGACTGACACAGGCCGTCAACTCCCTACAGGAGGGGTACTCCCGCCTAGAGGAACGCGTGCAGACCCTAGCCACCTCAGGCCCAACAGCGCTCAGCGCATCACCTGCACCCTCGGTTGTTATGCTGCCTCCTGAGCCCAAGGTCCCCACTCCGGATAGATTCTCCGGGGCCCGGAACAGATATAGGGCATTCTGCAACGCCTGTGAACTCTTTTTTGTACTCCAACCCCAAACTTTTTCCCTTGAGTCCACCAAGGTGGGGTTTGTGGTCTCCCTGCTACAAGGGGAGCCCCAAGCCTGGGCCCACCGCCTGGTGGAACAGAAGCACGAATGCCTCAGCAATCTGAACACCTTTTTCCAGGCCATGGGCATCCTCTACGAAGACCCACAACAGGCAGCAACTGCCGAAGCAGCATTATTTTCCCTACAACAGGGCCGTAGGGCGGCAGAGGACTATGCATCCTAGTTTAGGCGCTGGAGCGCCGATACGAGCTGGAATGACGCAGCTCTGCGTCATCAAATCCGTATGGGCCTCTCCGAGTCTTTGAAGGACGAGTTGGCCAGAGTGGGCATCCCTGAGACTCTCGAAGACCTGATCAACCTGTCCACTCAGATAGACAGGCGTCTGAGGGAGTGCAGGGCTGAGCGTACGGCCGGTCCTTCCCGTCCGGTGTGGATGCTACCCCGGGTACCCTACCCTTCTGGCCGCACCGCAACTGCACCCTCTGAGCCTATGCAACTGGGCGTCCTTCGTCCTTCCCTGACCACAGAGGAGCGACAACGCAGGCGAATCCAGAACCTTTGCCTCTACTGTGGGGAACCCGGACATTACGTGAGGGCCTGTCCCGCGAAGTCATGTAAGCACTTCTCTCTGTTTTCCACTGTTCTGCCAGCAGTACTTAATAACGCGTCTCACCTGACTGTTTCCCTTTCCCTACAGCTCCCAGGAGGGAATACTCTGGTCCCTGCCATAATTGACTCTGGAGCCTGTAGTGGGTTCATGGACAAGACATTTGCCCGCAAATTTCGAGTTCCTTTACGTCCCCGAGCCAGAGGACTGTCGGTACATCTAGCCGATGGGTCGGCTATCAGATCTGGACCTGTAACCCAAGAGACGGTTCCTCTACACGCTACCATTGCGGGTAACCACAGTGAACTACTCCGCCTGGACATCATTGAGTCCCCTCTGTTCCCTGTTATCCTGGGCATACCCTGGCTCAAGGCCCATAATCCTCAAATCGACTGGCCCACGGGGAGTATCAGCTTCCTCTCTCCCTACTGCTGTCAGCACTGCCTGCAAGGGACCACCAACGTCTCACCCTCTCTGCTCTGTCTAGAGGTTGACGTTGAGGCCCGTAGGGCTGTCCCGGAAGAATACCACAGCTTTTTGGACGTGTTCAGTCAAAAAGGGGCAGAGACAATCCCTCCACACAGGCCCTATGACTGCCCAATTGAACTTTTACCAGGTGCAGAAATTCCCTTCGGGAGAATCTTCCCTTTAACAGGACTGGAGTTGGAGACTCTCAAAGCATACATCGATGATAACCTGCGAAAGGGGTTTATACGACCTTCTACCTCCCCAGCCGGAGCAGGGATTTTCTTTGTAGAGAAGAAGGATCACTCTCTACGCCCCTGCGTAGACTACCGGGACTTGAACAAAATTACAATTAAGAATCGGTACCCTCTGCCCCTGGTACCGGAACTATTCCAGAGGCTTGGTACAGCTGTGGTGTTTACCAAATTAGATCTCCGTGGGGCATATAACCTGGTCCGTATCCGAAGCGGGGACGAATGGAAGACTGCCTTTCGCACCCGCTTCGGACACTACGAATACCTGGTGATGCCATTTGGGCTCTGCAACGCCCCTGCTACGTTTCAACATTTTGTAAATGACATTTTTAGAGACTATCTTGACTTATTTGTTATTGTCTACTTGGATGACATCTTGATTTTCTCTCCCTCTCTGCCTACTCACAGGGAACACGTCAGGAAGGTCTTGACCCGTCTTCGCCAGCATGGCCTGTATGCGAAGCCTGAAAAGTGTGAGTTTGAACGTCAAAGTATCCAGTTCTTAGGCTTGGTCATTTCAGTAGATGGGATTAAGATGGATCCGCAAAAGGTGTCTGCCATCTTGGATTGGCCTGCCCCCACGGACAAGAAGGGAATTCAGCGATTCGTAGGATTCGCGAATTTCTATCGCAAATTTATTAAGGGGTTTTCCAACATCATTGCCCCCATCACGAGACTGACCAAGCAAGGTACCAAGTTCCAGTGGTCTCCTGAAGCTCAATCTGCCTTTTCAACATTAAAGGACCAGTTCGTGTCGGCCTCTGTCTTAAAACACCCGGATCCTGCACTCACTTACATCTTGGAGGTCGACGCCTCTGAAGTGGCGGTGGGGGCAGTCCTCTCCCAGAGACAAGGCCCTAAGGCGCTCCTCCACCCGGTGGCCTTTTTCTCCCGTAAGCTGTCCGAAGCAGAGAGAAATTACGATGTCGGGGATAGAGAGCTACTGGCCATCAAGGCCGCGCTCGAGGAGTGGCGTTATCTCCTGGAAGGAGCCGCCCATCCTATCCTGGTCTACACGGACCATAAGAATCTGGAATACTTAAAAGTAGCCAAGAGGTTGAGACCCCGCCAGGCTAGATGGGCACTTTTCTTCACCAGATTTTCATTTCACATCACCTTCAGGCCCGGATCCAAGAATACCTAACCTGATGCTCTATCACGAATGTTCAGTGAGTCCACAGTTCCGCCACCTCCAGACACCATACTTACCCCAGGTAACTTCCTTCTTCTGCATGAGGATCTTCTATCCGAAATTAAACAAGCCTCCGCTTTGATCCCTCACCAGCCGGGCAGTTCCTTGCAGCCTAGAGACGGTCTGCTGTGGCATGAGGAGAAGATCTTCGTTCCTCAACAGTCACGGGTGGCCGCCCTGAAATCCTGCCACGACCACGAATTGGCCGGCCACTTTGGTGCCCGCAAGACCGCTGATCTTCTCCTGCGCACCTTTTGGTGGCCCAACCTTCTAAAGGACTGCAGGGCATACGTCGAGTCATGTACCACGTGTAACCAGAATAAGGGCAGCAAGACAAGAGCCTGGGGCTTGTTGAACCCCCTTCCAGTCCCGGAGAAGCCATGGAGGATGATCTCCATGGACTTCATTGTCGAATTGCCCCCTTCTGAAGACTTCACGACCATTTTTGTGGTAGTAGACAGGTTCTCCAAGATGGCCCACTTCTTACCCATGAAAGGCACCCCCTCAGCTCCTGAGACCGCAAGAGTCTTCATCAAGGAGATTGTAAGGCTCCACGGTATCCCCGCCAATATCGTATCTGACCGAGGGGTGCAATTTACGTCCAGGTTCTGGAGGGCATTATGTGCGGCCCTGAAGATCAACCTCCTATTCTCCTCCGCTTACCATCCCCAGACCAACGGTCAGACCGAACGTACCAACCAGACCTTGGAACAGTACCTGCGATGCTACTCATGTTTTTCTCAAGATAACTGGGTCCCCCTCCTACCTCTTCCCGAGTTTGCATACAATAACTCTGTTCATTCTGCAACCAACCAGTCTCCATTTTTTTCAAATTACGGGTTTCACCCCCTGTTCTTGTCCAACAGCATCCCAGAGTGCTCCGTGCCAGCAGCCCAGGAAACCCTGAATTTTTTCAGCACCAATAACAAGTTACTTCAGGAGACGATACTGAAGACCCAGGAACGAAACAAGGCGATATTTGACAAGAGGAGGAGAGGGGACCTCAACCTAAAGCCGGGAGACTTGGTTTGGCTGTCCACCCAAAACCTGAAACTGGCGTGTCCTTCCAAGAAGTTGGGGCCAAAGTTTGTGGGTCCTTTTCCTGTAACTAGAAAAATCAATAATGTGGCGTACGAGTTAAAACTGCCTGACTCATTCAGAATCCACCCAGTATTCCACGTTGCCCTCCTAAAACCTTCAACTCCGGATCCCTTTGCTAGCCGGAACACCGGCCCTCCTGAACCCGTGCTTATTGATGGCGAGGAGGAATTTGAAGTAGAAACTATTGTGGACTGCAGGAAGAGATATGGCCAGGTTCAATACCTTGTAAAGTGGAAGGGCTACGGGCCGGAAGAGAATTCTTGGGAGCCAGAGGCTAACATCCATGCCCAGAGGCTAATTTCGGCCTTCAAGAGAGCCAATCCAAGTAAGTGGGCCCAGTTGGGCATCCGGAGGCTGCCCATTGGAGGGGGGCAATGTCAGGAAAGCCCCTCCAGCGGGCGTCCCAACATCCCCAGAAGGAGAAGGATTCCCCGGCTCAGAACGGGCCTGCTGCGCCCACACATGCGCAATAGCGCGACTGTCAGTGCGCACGGACGCGCAGGAGCGCGCACGAGCGCGCACGGGAACAAGCATGTGCACGTGCGGCGCCGGGCGCGGCTGCCCTGACGCTGTTTGGCGCCAAGGGCTCTATTTAAACCAAACCCAGTCCCTGTTGCCTTGCTGCCCGATCAACAGCGTTCCCTGTATGTGATCTGTTTACCTGCAAAACCTGATTCACCTGATCCCTGCTGAAACCTGGCTTGTCTCTGACTCTTCTGACTTCTGCCTGCCCCGATCCCGGTTCTGGACTTTGACTACCCCTTTGGATGCTCCCTTGTACCTGATCTGCCCGTCTGTGTCTGCTGCACATTACCTGCTTGCTTCCTGCTGCTGGACTACAGGACACCTCCTTGTGTCTGCTGCACATTACCTGCTTGCTTCCTGCTGCTGGACTACAGGACACCTCCTTGTGTCTGCTGCACATTACCTGCTTGCTTCCTGCTGCTGGACTACAGGACACCTCCTTGTGTCTGCTGCACATTACCTGCTTGCTTCCTGCTGCTGGACTACAGGACACCTCCTTGTGTCTGCTGCACATTACCTGCTTGCTTCCTGCTGCTGGACTACAGGACACCTCCTTGTGTCTGCTGCACATTACCTGCTTGCTTCCTGCTGCTGGACTACAGGACACCTCCTTGTGTCTGCTGCACATAACCTGCTTGCTTCCTGCTGCTGGACTACAGGACACCTCCTTGTGTCTGCTGCACATTACCTGCTTGCTTCCTGCTGCTGGACTACAGGACACCTCCTTGTGTCTGCTGCACATTACCTGCTTGCTTCCTGCTGCTGGACTACAGGACACCTCCTTGTGTCTGCTGCACATTACCTGCTTGCTTCCTGCTGCTGGACTACAGGACACCTACTTGTGTCTGCTGCACATTACCTGCTTGTCTCCTGCTGCTGGACTACAGGATACCTCCTGGTTCCCGTCTGCACAGATCTCCAGCCCTCTACCCAGCTTATCAGCCAGGCACTTGTGCTCCCCTGTGCTCCCGAGCTCCTGTCTTCCCTATCAGGGGTTCCCGAACCAGGGGTTTACGAGTGGCCGCTCCCTGCAATACGGGCTCTGCCTTAAGGTACGTGACAGCTGCCACAAACACACTATAAGTCCTATGGGTGCTGAGTTACACAAAAACACTATAGGTACTATATGTGTGCTGCTGACAAGAAAATATAGGACCTATGTGTGCTGCCACAAACACACTATATGTCCTACGGGTCCTGACACAAACACACTATAGGTACTATATGTGTGCTGCTGAGAAGAAAATATAGGACCTATGTGTGCTGCCACAAACACACTATAAGTCCTATGGGTGCTGAGTGACACAAACACACTATAGGTACTATATGTGTGCTGCTGACAAGAAAATATAGGACCTATGTGTGCTGCCACAAACACACTATAAGTCCTATGGGTCCTGACACAAACACACTATAAGTACTATATGTGTGCTGCTGAGAAGAAAATATAGGACCTATGGGTGCTGCCACAAACACACTATAAGTCCTATGGGTCCTGACACAAACACACTATAGGTACTATATGTGTGCTGCTGACAAGAAAATATAGGACCTATGTGTGCTGCCACAAACACAATATGGCTCCTATAAATCCCTGCCTGGGATGGGACAGAAGGTTGGGACAGAAGTTGGGGTGCAATTCTGTTCTAACAGCACTGCGGTTGGTGCTACTGCTATGCTGTACTAACAGCACGCACACACCAGACTAATCCCCAGCAGCAGCTAATATCACACTCACTGTGCAATCAGCAGCAATGAATGATCAGTATTCAGTAATGATGAATGACTCAGGTAGCAATGGTTTAGCAAAGAAATAGCAATAAAGCAAAGAAGCAAATCAGCAGACTGCTCTCCCTAAAGGCGGAACACATGTGACCGGGGCCGACGGCGTGGCAGCCTTTTATATGGTGGGGCGTGTACTAGCGCCCCTGAGCTTTAATTGGCTACAGGCGTCCTGCCTGTAGCCAATTATTGCTCTCCTAGTTTCCGGCGCTGTGATTGGCCAAGCATGCTGGGTCACAGTGCATGCTTGGCCAATCATCAGCCAGCAATGCACTGCGCCGGCCGCAATGCATTGCGGGCCGCTCGCATCACACGAATGTGATGCGAACGGCCCAAATAGTTCTGGGCTCGCCGAGCGAGCAAACGCCCGGTGCTCGATTCGAACGTGGGTTTGAATCGAGCACCGGCCCCATCCCTCGTG
>JAQSEC010003163.1:26371-49994 GCA_028564925.1 Lithobates sylvaticus
TTTTTCGAGATGGCACCTCCATTTCGCGGAGTATTGGGGTGTAGTGATGGAGTCAAGGGTAGGGGTAGGGGGGCTCTATTGGCCCCTGTTAGGGGCTCAAGCCCAGTGGGTTCTCCCGTCATTTGTTGGCGGGGATCAATTCCCATTAGGCCAGTTTTTCTTATATCATGATCACTAAAATTGTCCACAGGGTGCTCTCTTGTTCTTTTGTCCCTGCCTCCCTTATTGCTACCATCACCTGTCGTTTGTCTCTTTCTGGATCCTCGCAATCTTCCTCTTCCTCGTGCTGATAGGAGAGGTGGGGCTGGATGGGCCGAATAGGAGAAGTTCGATGAGTCAGAATCTGTTCCATCTCTCGGGTCACCATCACTTTGTGATTGTGCCTTCTCCATATTCTGTTCGTATCTTTTATAGTTATTTCTCCCTTGTTTTCCTCCCCGTTGGGGCCATCTATATGCATATTTACCATTAAAGGCCATTTTGTCTCTAATAAATTTTATATCCTTCTTATAGATGAGATCTTTGTTATATTTTTCCAAATATTCCTTTAGCCATTTGTCTTTTTCCAAGAATTTAGGATGGGCACATAAGGAGACATTTTGTTTTTGGAACTCTATAATTTCAATATCCAACTCCTTAATATCTCTATTATAGTGGTCAATTAGTGCCAACATCATTTTAGACGTGCATTCCTGCAAGTTGGATTCCCATTTTTGTTTAAAGTCTATATTGGTTTCCCAAAGGTTTGGGAAGACCTGTATTCTCAAACCCTGAGGATTCAGGCCTTCCTTGATGTATCTTTCCAAAAACTTGACTTGCCAGAATAAATTGGATTTACGTTCTAAGGCTTGTTTTAGCTTGGTTATAAGTACCTCTATTTCCAGTTCTATTCCATGATCGTCACCACATTCCTTGTGTAATTTTGACATGAGTCCGTCCCATTCAGAGCCGGTATAGTCCGTCATTTTTTGGTCCCCTGGCGGAGAGGGGAAGGGGAAATTTGGGAAGTATGTCCTCTCTGTGAACAGAGCATATAATCTGACAAATGATTAAGACACACGAATAATAGTATTGGTGTACAATTCTCAAAAAGTTTTGTTTGTTACATTAATTGTTACTAACCACCTTGCAGTAAATGCTAAAGGTGGATATACCCGTAGCTAAAAGATGAGCCTCTTCAGCTCTAACAACGTTTAAAATATAGAAAGATAAGCTATGGGGGGTACCTCGTCCTATTGAATTTACAAAAGAAAGGAACAAGAGGGGGTTTAGCCAACCTGACGGACTATCTCGGTACCTGAACAAATATTTCAAGATATTCAATACTGTATAATTTCTTTAAATACATTTTTATTATGACAAAGTAGAAAACGTTATGTATATGAACATTAAAAAGAAAACATTCGTTGAATGTATAGCATACATACAGACATGATAAGTTACATTGATCTTTCAGATATGCTAGTTATGTGGTGGTTGACGCGTTTCGCCTATGGCTTCCTCAGAACCAACAAACAGTAACTTTAATATCTGTGATATATTCTAAAAGAGAAAAATGAAAATTACTTATGAATGAACCACATTGTAATCTCGAATATACCTTAGGATGTTATTGATAGCGACCTATTGTCCTGGTAAATATTTAATGGCTCAATAAGTACCTTTTGTAGCACAGTGTGTATCATAAACTTCCTTGCCTGGGAAGGGCCGCCTGAAGACATAAACGTCTCAGGCGGCCCTTCCCAGGCAAGGAAGTTTATGATACACACTTAAAAGGTACAACCTGGGGGAAACTAGATTTACCCCTTGTGTAGTTTCACTTGTCCTTTTACCGTCACTTAAAACCTGACCACCACCAAATACTTCTATTACTAGATAAATGTTTTCATTCTTTTTTCCATCAGAACCCCACACAAGTGTTCCCTTTATAAGGACTTTTCCAACATGGGTTTAGTCCGTGATAATTCGGGTTAAGAAAATTTTCCGAAGACCCCAATGCCGCGTACACACGAAGGGACTATCCCGCGGGATTATCCGCTGGACCGAAGTCCAGCGGATAATCCCCTCGTGTGTGGGCGCCGGCGGACTTTTTTTGGCCAAAGTACGGCGGACTAAAGTTTCAAGTTTTGTTTTCAAATTATCCGCTGGACTTGGCAGTCCAGCGGATAATCCGGTCGTGTGTAGTATGGTCCGGCGTACCAAAAAGGACGCATGCTCAGTAGCTATTATGTCACGGACTCGCTCGGTCTGGTAAAACTAGCCTTCGTTTTTAAGCTCGCACAATCGTCACGCTGCTGAATTTATTTGTTTTTTTTTTTCTGACAGCGGGATTTGTATGTTATCGTACTTGAAGAATGATTTTGCCTTGCTGCTTGTATATTCACGCAGAGTACTCCCGAACGTTTTTTCTTCAGCATTCTTTAGTGAAGTTATATATTTGTATATATATATATATATATATATAAATATATATCTATATCTCTATCTCTATATATATATATATATATATATATATATATATATATATATATATATATAGATATATATATAGATATAGATATAGATATAGATATAGATATAGATATCCAAATCACCAAATGAAAAATATATCTATATTTCTCAATAAGCCCAAAAAATATATATCTATATCTACATATATATATATATATATATATATATATTAATATATATAGATATATAGATCTATACGTGTATAAAAATATATATATATATATATATATATATATATATATATATATATATATATATATATATATTATATATGTACATATATCTCTATATAGATATTTTTTATTATTTGTTGGTTATCAAAAGGATTAGTTATTACACATGATACAATTGTGGAGTCAGCAGAGCTTGCCCTTAATTCAGATCTTAACCCTCACCTTTCCAGCGACTGCACTTGCAGTTCCATTGAAGTTGCACTTTACACTTGTATTGTCAAATGAATGTTTAGACATGTACCTGCCTACTCCTAAAGAAACTATGTTTTTGAATAACAAGCACGTATATCATTATTTGATGAAAATTAAATGACCATTTATTCTGGTTAAAACAAACAAGGCAAAACAAAATAGGAAGGCAACACTGGAGCCACTTGTAGATTTTGTGAAGACTTTTTGCCCCAACGGCAGACACCAAGTTTGTGAAGCCAAAAATTAAGCTTGGGCACATTTCATCCAATATAGGGAGCACAAGAAGATTGACCAGGAATCAGACAGACCAGGAACAGCAGCAGATGACATCTATGTCCCCAAGCTGTGGCACTACAACAGCCTGTGTCTTCTGTGAGACCAGACTGAAGCCAGGCAATCACTTCCGACTCTTCCCACCACGCTGCCCTGCACTCTTCCCTGCAGTCTTCCCTGCACGCTTCCTTGGAGGCTGACTTGTGGTAGGAGGAGGAGGAGGAGGAGGAGGAGGAGGAGAAGAAGGAAGAGGAGGAGGAGGAGGAGGAGAAGTTGGTGTCGGGCCTTCATGGGTCAGGCGGGTGGATTCTCGTAATTCACCCCTCAAACCCCCCCTAATTGCATCAGAAATGAGGCCCTCACACAGGTGCCGTTGGCCCCTCTCCATTTCCAGCAACCTGCTGGACAAGTAGCTGGCATAGGCCTCTTCTGGAAGGGGGGGTTTGTCGAGAATCGCACTCGCCTTCCGAATCAGTTGGAGTGATTCCTCCTCAACAATGGTCATCCTCCTGGGCCTTCTTGGGGGTAAGGGCAGGGGTGGAGGTAGACTTCTTCTTAATTGGGTCTGGCTGTCACTCTGGCTCGTGCTGGGCCCAGCCACCTCCTGGCTCTCGCTGGTCATGTCCTCCTCCTCCATACCACTTGTCCCGGCATCATCCTGGGTCAGCTCATCCTGTGTGCAAATAAAAACAAAAATCAAACACCTGTTTTGTGGTTTCTGGCCTCCTCAATCATCCAATTGTAAACTTAGGAACGAGCATCTAAATTTTCCAAAAGATCCAAAAGGCTATCATTTGGACCCCTGCATTTTCCAAGCAGATCACCAATGTTGTCTAACGCTTTTTTTGCCACTACTGGATGTATGTATACACTATATATGTATCGATATGTTGCACCAACACTTTTTAGAAGTGTGCTGAATTTTTGGCAGTTTTTTTCACAATTCTGAGTTCAGGGTGTTAATTGTTTCACATTTTAACGTTTACAGCATTAATATTCACACAATCACAATTTAGGCTACTAAATATATACCTGGCTCCAGCTGGGCGCATCAGCCTGCTCCAAGGTGGAGGGGTCTTCTCCTTCCGTGGAAGCCTCAGCTGGGGTGGAGGGAAGAGTGGAGGGAAGAGTGGAGGGAAGGGTGGAGGGAAGAGTGGACAGTGATTGCCTGGGTTCCATCTGGTCACCTATAAAAGTCAGTTGGTTGTAGTACCACAGCTTGGGTACATAAACATTCTCTGCTGCTGCTCCTGATCTGACTGATTCCTCAATCTTCTTGCGCTCCCGCTTGTACATGTGCCTTAAACTTGCAATTCTGGCTTCCACAAACTTGGTGTTTGCGTTGGGGACTTGAGTCTTCACAAAAGCCACAAGTGGCCCCAGTGTTGCCTTCCGGACATCCCTATTGCCATATAAAGGGTTCTTGAGCTGCCACAGGTTGGTATTTTTTCTGTACAGGGCAATGAATTCGGACATGAACTGCTGGTCCTTGAATGGATTCAACTGGGGTGCTGACATGTTTGTTTCTGTTTTGTTAGTAATGGCAATACAAAAGACCAAAAACACAAATGTTACTTAAAACGCACAACCAGTTTTTCTTACCAAACATTACACAACACACACCCACACACAGGCAGCAACCCCTACACACAGGCAGCAACCCCTACACACAGGCAGCAACCCCTACACACAGGCAGCAACCCCTACACACAGGCAGCAACCCCTACACACAGGCAGCAACCCCTACACACAGGCAGCAACCCCTACACACAGGCAGCAACACACACATATCCTTAAAAAATGCAGGCCCAAAACCCAAAAAAAACACAGTAATGCATCCTAGAAAACACTTACCTTCGTACAGAGCGCTCGCTACTTCCGTTCAGGAACACGTGGGCCCCTCAAACAGCCTTATATACACTGCGCACGCGTCGAAGTCCGCCTGCGTCGTCCGCGTCGCCCGCCCATGACGTTCCTCCTGACGAGTATTCCCCGCCCCGCTTCCCCTCGTTGCATTGTGGGTGAATAAATTCATGAATATGGCGGACACATTCTCAGCCAGTAGCGCGGAGGAAAGCCAAGAAGCCAACACATCTGCATCCAGCAGCAGATATAAGGCCACCAATATGGCCTTTGAAGAGATGGTGGAGATGGTGGACATCCTCCAAAGGGAAGATTACGACGGGGAAAATGGCCCGTACCCTCGACCCAACTTGCGCAAGGACAAGATTCTCACTACAATCGTCAGCACCCTGGAGCATAAATTCGGCGTACGAAGGGGCAAGGATCAACTGCGCAAGCGATGGTCCGACATCAAATCCAGGGAGCACGATCAGTACAGGAGAATTCGAAAAGCCATCAAAAAAAGTAAGTCAAGCACGTGCGCTACTATGGTTATACTTGATATGTCTAATCTTGCGCAGATGTAATTACCATTCGTACGTGAAACTTGCGCAGATGTTATTACCATTCGTACGTGAAACTTGCGCAGATGTAATTACCATTCGTACCGTGAAACTTGCGCAGATGTTATTACCATTCGTACGTGAAACTTGCGCAGATGTAATTACCATTCGTCCGTGAAACTTGCGCAGATGTAATTACCATTCGTACCTGAAACTTGCGCAGATGTTATTACCATTCGTACGTGAAACTTGCGCAGATGTAATTACCACTCGTCCGTGAAACTTGCGCAGATGTAATTACCATTCGTACCTGAAACTTGCGCAGATGTTATTACCATTCGTACGTGAAACTTGCGCAGATGTAATTACCATTCGTACGTGAAACTTGCGCAGATGTAATTACCATTCGTCCGTGAAACTTGCGCAGATGTAATTACCATTCGTACGTGAAACTTGCGCAGATGTTATTACCATTCGTACGTGAAACTTGCGCAGATGTAATTACCACTCGTCTGTGAAACTTGCGCAGATGTAATTACCATTCGTACCTGAAACTTGCGCAGATGTTATTACCATTCGTACGTGAAACTTGCGCAGATGTAATTACCATTCGTACGTGAAACTTGCGCAGATGTAATTACCATTCGTCCGTGAAACTTGCGCAGATGTAATTACCATTCGTACCTGAAACTTGCGCAGATGTTATTACCATTCGTACGTGAAACTTGCGCAGATGTAATTACCACTCGTCCGTGAAACTTGCGCAGATGTAATTACCATTCGTACCGTGAAACTTGCGCAGATGTAATTACCATTCGTACGTGAAACTTGCGCAGATGTTATTACCATTCGTACGTGAAACTTGCGCATATTTGATGAAAGTTCCGTTTGTCTTCATAACGTTTATTGAGTTTACCTGGCTTTGGGTTGTTGGAGTTGTAAGGTTGTTTATTATTGTCACTATCTATACAATTACTGCTGTAGTAAGGGTTTTAGGGGTAACTTACACAGGGACTCCAGAGGCTGTTTTGGGGGGGGGGGGATAAATATGTTAAGCAGGGTCTCATGCTCACAATTCCCAAAAAATGCTCATCATCTATAAATACTGTAGGTGGTGACTTTTCAAAGAAGTACACTCACCTGTCCCTTGGATGGTGCAGCTACAATCTCTGATCTTGCAATCATGAAATTAATGTTTGCGGCTTCACTTCCCGGGTCACTATTGGGCATGCGCCAGTTGCGCAATGCAATAGGACTGGTCCGCGCGAGCTCGGGGACCCCTGTGTGTCCCAGCAGACAGCACGGTGGGACGGGATGTGGCGTATACTTCTGTGGGAGTCTAGGGCCGGATGTGTGTGCAAATACCTGCCTTACACAGGTATCTGCAACCCATCCCCCCTAAAAGGTTCAAAATAAGACACCACAGGGGTGCAGGGATCCAATGAGCGGAAGTTCAAATTTAGGGTTGAAGGGCGGTTTAAGTATTGGAGTTTCATTAGATAGACATTTCAATTCTGTCTTCAAGTAGGATCTTCTAACAAACTGCTAATAATTGGACAAGACTTTTAAACAATGTTTACTAATCCTATTTTGGCACTCAAATATCAGTGTGATTCAAAGTGTACCTTTTTGTG
This sequence comes from Lithobates sylvaticus, assembly GCA_028564925.1. NCBI lineage: Eukaryota > Metazoa > Chordata > Amphibia > Anura > Ranidae > Lithobates > Lithobates sylvaticus. Next base: position 33,620 of record JAQSEC010003163.1, read on the forward strand.
TTCCATTACCATAGGGGGCAAAAGACTCAGACGTCAGTCCGAACCTACGAGGACCTCCCGGCATCACCAGACTAATTGGGCAGTTAGCCCAAGCCCGCGCGTGGATGTGGCGGAACAGGTCGTTGAAGTGGATCAAATCTGCACCCCACCAAGTGAGTGTCTCAGAACACAGATTGAGCTAATTAATTAAGGTCTGCATGTTTTTGACACTTTTTTTCTTGTGTTTTATCTACCCAACTTTTAGGTGATGCTGATCTGTTTGTGGAAGGACAAGCTGCGGAGCCATTTTCCACTGACAGTGCCCACAGGCTTATTGGCCAGATCATGGCCTGGAATCTGCAGCTGGAAAATATGCAGAAGGAGATGGCCACCATGCAGCAGGGAATGAAGGACATGATTGATGTTTTGGGGAGAATCTAAAGACCCCTTTTACATTTCTTAACATCAATCATGTCCTTCATTCCCCTTTTGATGCGCTGTTTTACTAATTTTAGAGGCCAAATTTTTAATATGCACACGGTATGTCAACATGTGCTATGTGCCATCAGGGGATCTCAATGGACGCATTTGGTGTTTGCAACCCCTAATGCTAGTAGGTGAGAGGGAAGGGGTTTCACACACAAAACACGTCCATTGATTCCCCATGATGGAACATAGCACATGTTGACATTACCCATTTTCCAGTTAAATTAGTGTGCATATTCAAAATTTGGCTTCTACTGTTCATGGGTTACCTGTTGAACTTTGTAAGTTCTGGACTTTTACATTGTGTAAATAATTTCAAATGCTAAGCCTAAATTTTTTAACATTTTTAAACATGTTTTTATGTTTGTTTTAAAAAATCAATCACAAAAAAAAAAAAAATATGTTGTGAGAAAAACACCAAAAAAATGTAAAAAAGATAACATAAAAAAAAAAAAAAAAATGTTGTTAAAAAAAAAAAAAAAAAAAAAAATTAAAAAAAACCAAAAATAACAAAAAAAAAAAAAAAAAAAAAAAAAAAAAAAAAAAAATAAAAAAAAAGTTTTGGATGTGCACTATAATAAAAAAAATAATGTTTGCACAAATTAAAAAATGTGTGGCTTCTTCTTTTTAAATACTACCAGTTTGACAAAAACATGTTGTGGTTCATTGACAAAGGGGCTTATTTACTAAACGCTAAACAAGTTTGCCACTATTAAGATGTGCACTAGGACAACATATAAAACAGGCCAAATTAAAAGCAAAACAATACGAAACTACCAATATTTCAAACATAAATAACTGTATTTATTCTTTGTAAATCAAAAAGATGGTTTAAGGGTCTGCTGCCATTTCAATGGCCCCCCTACCATTAAAATACTGTAAATAAAGGTCCCGCACTTGCTGGGCTGATTGTGGTGCCGAACCAATACGGCGATTATCCAGCCCTGTCATGTTGCCTTCCACTCCGGCCTCAGGGCCAATTGGTAAGGAGTATGTTCCTGAATGTTTGCGTAAATAATTGTGCATGACACAGCATGCAAGAATAATAGTATTCAGTTTGTACTCTGCCAGATGTAGGGATGTAAGGAGCAATCTGAAACGGTTGGCCATAATACCAAAGGCATTTTCCACCACCCTTCTTGCTCTGGCCAACCGATAATTAAAAATCCTCCTCTCAGGGGTGAGGGATCGTTGGGGAAATGGCCTCATCAGATGGTCACCCAGACCGAACGCCTCGTCGGCAATGAAGACGAAGGGGAGTCCCTCCACATTATCTTCATCTGGTGGCAGCTCCAGCCCACCAGTCTGGAGACGATGACCGAACTCCGTGTGGTTGAAGACTCCTCCGTCCGACATCCGGCCGTTTTTCCCCACATCCACATACAGAAAGTCATATTGTGCCGACACCACCGCCATCAACACGATACTATGGAACCCCTTATAATTCCAATAGTATGACCCCGAATGGGGTGGGGGCACAATTCGCACATGTTTGCCGTCAATCGCCCCTCCGCAGTTGGGAAAGTCCCAACGGGCAGCAAACTGGGAAGCCACAGTCTGCCATTCCTGTGGCGTGGAGGGACACTGTGAAGTCAAACAGAAAGATACAATTTAAATTAAAAACCAGGCAAAACACCAAACTAAATGCAACAAATTAACAAACAATTTGGAAGAACATATGTATTTATTTTGTAAATCCTTGAAATAAAGCCAAAAGATTAAGGATAAAAGGGACAAATCTCTGATTGATGACCCCTCTGATGGACCAGAGAAGATAATAATGGGGATGTGGGTGGGGAGTAAATAATTGTAAGGTCACACAATACACATGCAATTAATTAAAGGTGTGTGTGGGGGGGGGGATAATTACAAGCTGACCAAAACCACATGCTATTAATTATCAGGGGGTGTGGGGGGGGGGGATAATTACAAGCTGACCAAAACCACATGCTATTAATTATCAGGGGGTGTGGGGGGGTGGGGGATAATTACAAGCTGACCAAAACCACATTCTATTAATTATCAGGGGGTGTGGGGGTGGGGGGGTAATTACAAGCTGACCAAAACCACATGCTATTAATTATCAGGGGGGGTGTGGGGGGGGGGGTTAATTACAAGCTGACCAAAACCACATGCTATTAATTATCAGGGGGTGTGTGGGGGTGGGGGATAATTACAAGCTGACCAAAACCACATGCTATTAATTATCAGGGGGTGTGGGGGTGGGGGGTTAATTACAAGCTGACCAAAACCACATGCTATTAATTATCAGGGGGTGTGGGGGTGTGGGGGGGGGGGATAATTACAAGCTGACCAAAACCACATGCTATTAATTATCAGGGGGTGTGGGGGTGGGGATAATTACAAGCTGACCAAAACCACATGCTATTAATTATCAGGGGGTGTGGGGGTGGGGATAATAAAAAGATGACCAAAACCACATGCTATTAATTATCAGGGGGTGTGGGGGGGGGGGTTAATTACAAGCTGACCAAAACCACATGCTATTAATTATCAGGGGGTGTGGGGGTGGGGGGGGTTAATTACAAGCTGACCAAAACCACATGCTATTAATTATCAGGGGGTGTGGGGGGGGGAAATTACAAGCTGACCAAAACCACATGCTATTAATTATCAGGGGGTGTGGGGGTGGGGATAATTACAAGCTGACCAAAACCACATGCTATTAATTATCAGGGGGTGTGGGGGTGGGGGGTTAATTACAAGCTGACCAAAACCACATGCTATTAATTATCAGGGGGTGTGGGGGTGTGGGGGGGGGGATAATTACAAGCTGACCAAAACCACATGCTATTAATTATCAGGGGGTGTGGGGGGGGGGATAATTACAAGCTGACCAAAACCACATGCTATTAATTATCAGGGGGTGTGGGGGTGGGGGGGGATAATTACAAGCTGACCAAAACCACATGCTATTAATTATCAGGGGGTGGGGGTGGGGGGTTAATTACAAGCTGACCAAAACCACATGCTATTAATTATCAGGGGGTGTGGGGGTGGGGGGGGGGGGGATAATTACAAGCTGACCAAAACCACATGCTATTAATTATCAGGGGGTGTGGGGGTGGGGATAATTACAAGCTGACCAAAACCACATGCTATTAATTATCAGGGGTGTGGGGGTGGGGGGGGGGGGGATAATTACAAGCTGACCAAAACCACATGCTATTAATTATCAGGGGGTGTGGGGGGGGGGGGGGATAATTACAAGCTGACCAAAACCACATGCTATTAATTATCAGGGGGTGTGGGGGGTGGGGGGTATAATTACAAGCTGACCAAAACCACATGCTATTAATTATCAGGGGGTGTGGGGGTGGGGGGGGGTAATTACAAGCTGACCAAAACCACATGCTATTAATTATCAGGGGGTGTGGGGGGGGGATAATTACAAGCTGACCAAAACCACATGCTATTAATTATCAGGGGGTGTGGGGGTGTGGGGGGGGGATAATTACAAGCTGACCAAAACCACATGCTATTAATTATCAGGGGGTGGGGGTGGGGGGTTAATTACAAGCTGACCAAAACCACATGCTATTAATTATCAGGGGGTGTGGGGGTGGGGGGATAATTACAAGCTGACCAAAACCACATGCAATCAATTTAAAAATGAGGGTCAAGGGGGGTGAAAGGGGTGAAAGGGGGGGTGAGTAAAGCTGTACAATGGAGCTGGTAATATACATTTTTAACCAAAGAAAGTGACTAGGCTAGGGGTGTTTAGGGGGCCAAGCTTCCATGCTGGGGAGGTTGGTGCAAGCAAATATGCATGTGACCCACTAAATAATACATTCTTAAAGCTATTTCGATAAGTCAACCATAAAATACTAGACAAAAAACCAAAATAAAAAAAAAAAAAGGAATAGGGGACATTCATAGAATAGTCCTATCATGGTAATTAGCTAATGATGACATTGATGCACTACATTAGCAAACATACAAGACATAGGTAATTTTAAAAGAGAAGACTTACCTTAATGTATTCCTCCTGCAGGACGTGGATAATGGCAGAACAGGTCTCTGGAATAATGAGCCCCAGAGCCTGGGGGGAGATGCCTGTCGTGAACTTGAGGTCCTGCAAGCTTCTCCCCGTCGCCAAGTAACGCAACGTGGCGACTAGCCTCTGCTCCGCACTGATGGCTTGCCGCATGCAGGTATTCTGCCTGGTAATATAAGGGGACAGCGAAGCCAACAGACGGTGAAAAATGGGGTCCGTCATCCGGAGATAATTCCTGAAATCATCAGGATTATTCTCACGGATCTCACGGAGCAAAGGCATATGCGAGAATTGGTCACGCTGGCGCAACCAATTCTTGGTCCATGAACTCCTCCTCACCCTGTTCATGGACTGGGCTCGTGCCAAGGTGTTAACCGCAACACCAAGCCCCTGCACAGCACGAACTCGTTCCCGAGTACGTCCACACTCCATGGCTTCAAAACGGTCGGCTGATCAAACAAACAACTTAACAGAACGCACTGAAGAACAGCAAGGCCTATGAAGAACGACCTGAAAAACAGGAACGAGCGGACCAGAACGGCCTGAGAACAGGTAGGAACTGATCCACACGCACTGAAAGCCAGATACAAACCTCACAAGCACAAACTGAACGGCAGAAGCGAACGAATTAAGCAGAAGTCTGAGAAGCGCGAATCGTCTCTAACCAAACGTCAACTAACACGCGATACACACGAGATTAGCTGACGGGGCCCAAAGGGTGTCGTTTGGGATCTCGAGCTTCCTTTTTCTAGTCCCGTCGTACGTGCTGTACGTCATCGCGTGAACCGCCGGACTTTTTGCGTGATCGTGTGTGGTCAAGTCCGTTCGCTTTTTAGTCCAGCGTACCTAGCGGGAAAGTCCAGCGGATTGTCCGCTGGACTTAGGTCCGCCGGGAAAAGTCCGTACGTGTGTACGAGGCATAAGGCGGACTACAGATCTCTTCATCTTTGAATTACATTTATTTTATTTTATGTAAGTATTTAGCCACCTCTACTGGCAATGCATATTTTTTTTTTCTTTCTCTCTACTTTTGTTTCTACTCCAGATAGTGCTACAATCCCCCAAAAACTTTTTCTGGCAATTAATCTGATTTTTTACTCCTAGGTAATAGCACTAAGCTATTTTTCCACTAGTTGAGTGGACATCCTTAAACAGGAATACAAGCTACAAAAGGTACTTATTGAGCCATTAAATATTTACCAGGACAATAGGTCGCTATCAATAACATCCTAAGGTATATTCGAGATTACAATGTGGTTCATTCATAAGTAATTTTCATTTTTCTCTTTTAGAATATATCACAGATATTAAAGCTGCTGTTTGTTGGTTCTGAGGAAGCCATAGGCGAAACGCGTCAACCACCACATAACTAGCATATCTGAAAGATCAATGTAACTTATCATGTCTGTATGTATGCTATACATTCAACGAATGTTTTCTTTTTAATGTTCATATACATAACGTTTTCTACTTTGTCATAATAAAAATTTATTTAAAGGGATGGGCCCGGTGCTCGATGCGAACCCACGTTCGCATCGAGCACCGGGCGTTCGCTCGCTCGGCGAGCCCAGAACTATTTTGGCCGCTCGCATCACGTTCGTGTGATGCGAGCGGCCCCGCAATGCATTGCGGCCGGCGCGGCCGGCGCAGTGCATTGCTGGCTGATGATTGGCCAAGCATGCACTGTGACCCCGCATGCTTGGCCAATCACAGCCCCGGAAACTCGAAGAGCCATAATTGGCTACAGGCAGGACGCCTGTAGCCAATTACAGCTCAGGGGCTTTAGTACACGCCCCCCCCTATAAAAGGCCGCCACGCCGTCTGCGCCGGTCACATGCTGTTCCGGCGCAGATAGAGCAGGATAGATCTGTGACACTCTGCTGGATTTAGTTAGTTAGAGAGATTTACTTAGAGAGATTGAGTTAGATAGATTCATTTACAAAGATTGATTTAGAAAGAGGGGCTTGTAGTGTGTTCGTGGCAGGCAGGCAGAGCTCCTATATTTTGTTCCCAGAAGCACCTATAGGACTTGTAGTGTGTTCGTGGCAGGCAGGCAGAGCTCCTATATTTTCTTCCCAGAAGCACCTATAGGACTTGTAGTGTGTTCGTGGCAGGCAGGCAGAGCTCCTATATTTTGTTCCCAGAAGCACCTATAGGACTTGTAGTGTGTTCGTGGCAGGCAGGCAGAGCTCCTATATTTTGTTCCCAGAAGCACCTATAGGACTTGTAGTGTGTTCCTGGCAGGCAGGCAGAGCTCCTATATTTTGTTCCCAGAAGCACCTATAGGACTTGTAGTGTGTTCGTGGCAGGCAGGCAGAGCTCCTATATTTTCTTCCCAGAAGCACCTATAGGACTTGAAGTGTGTTAGTCCCATCACACAGAGATCATATATTTTGTTCCCAGAAGCACCTATAGGACTTGAAGTGTGTTAGTCCCATCACACAGAGATCATATATTTTGTTCCCAGAAGCACCTATAGGACTTGAAGTGTGTTCGTCCCATCACACAGAGCTCATATATATTCTTCCCAGAAGCACCTATAGGACTTGAAGTGTGTTCGTGGCATCACACAGAGCTCATATATTTTGTTCCCAGAAGCACCTATAGGACTTGAAGTGTGTTCGTGGCAGGCAGGCAGAGCTCCTATATTTTGTTCCCAGAAGCACCTATAGGACTTGTAGTGTGTTCCAGGCAGGCAGAGCTCCTATATTTTGTTCCCAGAAGCACCTATAGGACTTGTAGTGTGTTCGTGGCAGGCAGGCAGAGATCCTATATTTTCTTCCCAGAAGCACCTATAGGACTTGAAGTGTGTTAGTCCCATCACACAGAGATCATATATTTTGTTCCCAGAAGCACCTATAGGACTTGAAGTGTGTTAGTCCCATCACACAGACCTATATTTTCTTCCCAGAAGCACCTATAGGACTTGAAGTGTGTTAGTCCCATCACACAGAGATCATATATTTTGTTCCCAGAAGCACCTATAGGACTTGAAGTGTGTTAGTCCCATCACACAGAGATCATATATTTTGTTCCCAGAAGCACCTATAGGACTTGAAGTGTGTTAGTCCCATCACACAGAGATCATATATTTTGTTCCCAGAAGCACCTATAGGACTTGAAGTGTGTTAGTCCCATCACACAGAGATCATATATTTTGTTCCCAGAAGCACCTATAGGACTTGAAGTGTGTTAGTCCCATCACACAGAGATCATATATTTTGTTCCCAGAAGCACCTATAGGACTTGAAGTGTGTTAGTCCCATCACACAGAGATCATATATTTTGTTCCCAGAAGCACCTATAGGACTTGAAGTGTGTTAGTCCCATCACACAGAGATCATATATTTTGTTCCCAGAAGCACCTATAGGACTTGAAGTGTGTTAGTCCCATCACACAGAGATCATATATTTTGTTCCCAGAAGCACCTATAGGACTTGAAGTGTGTTAGTCCCATCACACAGAGATATATTTTCTTCCCAGAAGCACCTATAGGACTTGAAGTGTGTTAGTCCCATCACACAGAGATCATATATTTTGTTCCCAGAAGCACCTATAGGACTTGAAGTGTGTTAGTCCCATCACACAGAGATCATATATTTTGTTCCCAGAAGCACCTATAGGACTTGAAGTGTGTTAGTCCCATCACACAGAGATCATATATTTTGTTCCCAGAAGCACCTATAGGACTTGAAGTGTGTTAGTCCCATCACACAGAGATCATATATTTTGTTCCCAGAAGCACCTATAGGACTTGAAGTGTGTTAGTCCCATCACACAGAGATCATATATTTTGTTCCCAGAAGCACCTATAGGACTTGAAGTGTGTTAGTCCCATCACACAGAGATCATATATTTTGTTCCCAGAAGCACCTATAGGACTTGAAGTGTTTTAGTCCCATCACACAGACCTATATTTTCTCCCAGAAGCACCTATAGGACTTGAAGTGTGTTAGTCCCATCACACAGAGATCATATATTTTGTTCCCAGAAGCACCTATAGGACTTGAAGTGTGTTAGTCCCATCACACAGAGATCATATATTTTGTTCACAGAAGCACCTATAGGACTTGAAGTGTGTTAGTCCCATCACACAGAGATCATATATTTTGTTCCCAGAAGCACCTATAGGACTTGAAGTGTGTTAGTCCCATCACACAGAGACCTATATTTTCTTCCCAGAAGCACCTATAGGACTTGAAGTGTGTTAGTCCCATCACACAGAGATCCTATATTTTGTTCCCAGAAGCACCTATAGGACTTGAAGTGTGTTAGTCCCATCACACAGACCTATATTTTCTTCCCAGAAGCACCCATAGGACTTGAAGTGTGTTAGTCCCATCACACAGAGATCCTATATTTTGTTCCCAGAAGCACCTATAGGACTTGAAGTGTGTTAGTCCCATCACACAGAGATCATATATTTTGTTCCCAGAAGCACCTATAGGACTTGAAGTGTGTTAGTCCCATCACACAGAGATCCTATATTTTGTTCCCAGAAGCACCTATAGGACTTGAAGTGTGTTAGTCCCATCACACAGAGATCATATATTTTGTTCCCAGAAGCACCTATAGGACTTGAAGTGTGTTAGTCCCATCACACAGAGATCATATATTTTGTTCCCAGAAGCACCTATAGGACTTGAAGTGTGTTAGTCCCATCACACAGAGATCATATATTTTGTTCCCAGAAGCACCTATAGGACTTGAAGTGTGTTAGTCCCATCACACAGAGATCCTATATTTTGTTGCCAGAAGCACCTATAGGACTTGAAGTGTGTTAGTCCCATCACACAGAGACCTATATTTTCTTCCCAGAAGCACCCATAGGACTTGAAGTGTGTTAGTCCCATCACACAGAGATCCTATATTTTGTTCCCAGAAGCACCTATAGGACTTGAAGTGTGTTAGTCCCATCACACAGAGACCTATATTTTCTTCCCAGAAGCACCTATAGGACTTCTAGTGTGTTAGTGGCATCACACAGAGCTCCTCTATTTTCTTCTCAGCAGCACCCATAGGACTTCTAGTGTGTTAGTGGCATCACACAGAGCTCCTCTATTTTCTTTGCAGAAGCACCCATAGGACTTCTAGTGTGTTAGTGGCATCACACAGAGCTCCTATATTTTCTTCCAGAAGCACCCATAGGACTTCTAGTGTGTTAGTGGCATCACACAGAGCTCCTATATTTTCTTCTCAGAAGCACCCATAGGACTTCTAGTGTGTTAGTGGCATCACACAGAGCTCCTCTATTTTCTTTGCAGAAGCACCCATAGGACTTCTAGTGTGTTAGTGGCATCACACAGAGCTCCTCTATTTTCTTCTCAGCAGCACCCACAGGACTTCTAGTGTGTTAGTGGCATCACACAGAGCTCCTCTATTTTCTTTGCAGAAGCACCCATAGGACTTCTAGTGTGTTAGTGGCATCACACAGAGCTCCTCTATTTTCTTCTCAGCAGCACCCACAGGACTTCTAGTGTGTTAGTGGCATCACACAGAGCTCCTCTATTTTCTTTGCAGAAGCACCCATAGGACTTCTAGTGTGTTAGTGGCATCACACAGAGCTCCTATATTTTCTTCTCAGCAGCACCCACAGGACTTCTAGTGTGTTAGTGGCATCACACAGAGCTCCTCTATTTTCTTTGCAGAAGCACCCATAGGACTTCTAGTGTGTTAGTGGCATCACACAGAGCTCCTATATTTTCTTCTCAGCAGCACCCACAGGACTTCTAGTGTGTTAGTGGCATCACACAGAGCTCCTATATTTTCTTTCAGCAGCACCCATAGGACTTCTAGTGTGTTAGTGGCATCACACAGAGCTCCTCTATTTTCTTTGCAGAAGCACCCACAGGACTTCTAGTGTGTTAGTGGCATCACACAGAGCTCCTCTATTTTCTTTGCAGAAGCACCCATAGGACTTCTAGTGTGTTAGTGGCATCACACAGAGCTCCTATATTTTCTTCTCAGCAGCACCCACAGGACTTCTAGTGTGTTAGTGGCATCACACAGAGCTCCTCTATTTTCTTCTCAGCAGCACCCACAGGACTTCTAGTGTGTTAGTGGCATCACACAGAGCTCCTCTATTTTCTTTGCAGAAGCACCCATAGGACTTCTAGTGTGTTAGTGGCATCACACAGAGCTCCTATATTTTCTTCTCAGCAGCACCCACAGGACTTCTAGTGTGTTAGTGGCATCACACAGAGCTCCTCTATTTTCTTTGCAGAAGCACCCACAGGACTTCTAGTGTGTTAGTGGCATCACACAGAGCTCCTCTATTTTCTTTGCAGAAGCACCCATAGGACTTCTAGTGTGTTAGTGGCATCACACAGAGCTCCTATATTTTCTTCTCCGCAGCACCCACAGGACTTCTAGTGTGTTAGTGGCATCACACAGAGCTCCTCTATTTTCTTTGCAGAAGCACCCATAGGACTTCTAGTGTGTTAGTGGCATCACACAGAGCTCCTATATATTCTTCTCAGCAGCACCCACAGGACTACCGACTACAATGGCTGGAAGACCGCCAAGGGGAGGCAGAGCGTGCAGAGCCAAGAACACAGGGCAGGCAGGCTCTGTTTCTAGTGGACGTGGCCGTGGCCGTGGACGTGGTCGTGCATCGTCATCAGCACGTGGCCATGGGACACGCGCGTCTTTGTTTTCGGCAGCTGGACATGTGGAGCCGCATCATGCTGAAGGCTTGGTAGAATGGATGACCAAGCCCTCCTCATCCTCCTCATCCTCTCTCACCCAGGCTCAGGGTACTGGCAGAGCATCATCAGCCACCCCTTCCCTAGACCCACCATGTCCTCCTGAGGAGTCCCCCGAACTCTTTGAGCACAGTGTTGGGTACATGCTCCAGGAGGATGCCCAACGATTCGAAGGCTCGGATGATGATACCCAGCTTGAGGAATCTGGCAGTACTGTTCCACCAGCTGCAGCTTACTGCCAGGTTTGCTCTAGTGGTGAAGAGGGAGGGGATGATGAGGTCACTGACTCCACGTGGGTGCCTGAAGGGAGAGAGGATGAGGAGGAGGACGAGGAGGAGGAGGATGCGGCGTCACATGTCCAACGAGGCAGGATGCCCCCTGGAGGCCAGGTAGAGGCCAGCACAGCAACTGTACAACACCGCAGAGCTCCGCCTGTGCAGGGCGCTGCCTCTGCACGTTATCAGAAAAGTTCTTTGGTGTGGGCCTTTTTTGAGACGAGTGCATCAGATCGCACCACTGCTATTTGCAATATTTGTCTCAAGCGTATCTCGCGTGGCCAAAACATCAGCCGCTTGGGCACCACAAGCATGACCAGACATATGGCGACCTGCCATGCAGCTCGTTGGCAGGCACACATAAAAGACCCACACCAAAGAACTAAGCGGACCTCTCCTTGCTCCTCCTCAGCTGGGATCTCCATCCCCACTACACCTTCAGTCCTCTCTGAAAGCTGCTCTGAGAGGACTGAAGGTGTAGAATTAGGTGTGTCACAACCAAGTACTTGCAGTACACCGACGTCCGATTGCAGCAGGCAAATTTCCCTGCCCCAGCTGCTGGACCGTAGAAAGAAGTACACTCCCAGCCATCCACATGCCCAGCGGTTGAATGCTAGCCTGGCTAAATTGCTAGCACTTCAACTGCTGCCTTTTCAGTTGGTAGACTCGGCCCCCTTCCGTGAGTTTGTTCAATGTGCGGTTCCTCAGTGGCAGGTTCCCAAACGCCACTTTTTCTCACGGAAGGCGATTCCGTCTCTCTACCGGCATGTGGAGGGCAATGTCCATGCCTCGCTGGACAGGGCGGTCAGCGGTAAGGTGCATATTACCGCTGACTCATGGTCCAGCAGGCATGGACAGGGACGGTACCTTTCTTTCACGGCCCATTGGGTCACTCTATTGGCAGCTGGGAGGGATGCAGGACAAGGTGCAGTAGTGTTGGAGGTTGTTCCGCCACCACGCCTCCAAAACGCTACTACTGCTACTGGTTGTGACACACCTCTCTCCTCCACCCCCCCTCCTCTTCTTCTTCCTCCAGTGCTCTGTCCTTGGAACCAGCGGTGCTCCGTAGGCGTACAAGGGGCTACGCAAGTACGCAGGCAAAAAGATGCCATGCCGTGCTTGCGCTGGTGTGTTTGGGGGACAGGAGCCACACTGGGCCAGAGGTTCTGGCAGCTCTGCAGGGGCAGGCCGAGAGGTGGTTGACGCCACGTCAGCTTAAGCCAGGAATGGTCGTTTCTGACAATGGCACCAACCTCCTCTCCGCCCTGCGACAGGGGCAGCTCACCCATGTGCCCTGCATGGCTCACGTCCTCAACCTGGTGGTGCAGCGGTTCTTGGGCAGGTTCCCAGGCTTACAGGATGTCCTGAGGCAGGCCAGGAAAGTCTGTGTGCATTTCCGCCGATCTTATAATGCCAGTGCTCGGCTGACTGAGCTGCAAAAGGAGCTGAACCTGCCCAAGAACCGCCTAATATGTGACATGCCCACCAGGTGGAACTCAACGTTGGCCATGCTGCAGCGACTGCACACGCAGCAGAGGGCCATCAATGAGTACCTTTGCGACTATGGCACCAGGACAGGGTCAGGGGAGCTTGGTTTTTTTTCCCCACGTCAGTGGAGCATGATCAGGGATGCATGCACTGTCCTCTCACCATTTGAGGAGGCCACGAGGATGGTGAGCAGTGACAGTGCATGCATCAGTGACACTGTCCCTCTTGTCCACCTGTTGGAGCATACGCTGCGTGGGATAATGGACAGGGCACTTGAGGCAGAACAGAGGCAGGAAGAGGAGGACTTCCTTGCCTCTCAAGGCCCCCTTTATCCGGACAGTGTTCCTTCTGTCCCACCCATCACACAAGGAAGAGGATGAGGAGGAGGAGGAGGAGGAGGATTGTGTGAGCATGGAGGTGGAGCCTGGCACTCAGCATCAGCAGCAGCAGTCTTTTAGGGATGATGTACAGTCCCAACAAACCAGTGGACTTGTACGTGGCTGGGAGGAGGTGGCTGGCGATCATGTCATCCTCAGTGACCCAGAAGACTCCGGACCGAATGCCTCAGCTAACCTACGCTGCATGGCCTCCCTGATCCTGCAAAGCCTGCGGAAGGATCCTCGTGTTCTTCGGATCAAGGAGAGGGACCATTACTGGCTGGCCACTCTCCTTGATCCGCGGTACAAGGGTAAGGTTGCGGACCTTATCTTGCCGTCGCAGAGGGAGCAGAGGATGAGACATCTCAGGGAGGCCTTGCAGAAAGGTCTGTGCAACGCGTTCCCAGAAACTGGGAGGCTACAAACTCCTGGTCCTGGGCGACGAGTTGCTGAGGCTTCGGTCAGTAGCAGAAGGAGCGGTGGGGAAGGTGGACGTCTGACCGATGCGTTCAGACAATTTTTTAGTCCGCAGCCCCAAGGTATGATCGGTTCCAGCAACCATCGCCAGCGTCTGATATACATGGTGCAGGAATACCTTGGGGCAAGGTCAGACTTGGACACCTTTCCCACCGAAAATCCTCTGGCTTACTGGGTCCTGAGGATGGATCACTGGCCAGAGCTTGCACAGTATGCAATTGAGCTACTGGCCTGTCCTGCCTCCAGCGTTCTTTCCGAACGCACATTCAGTGCTGCTGGAGGATTTGTCACCGATCATAGGGTGCGCCTGTCCACCGCCTCGGTTGATCGACTGACCTTCATCAAAATGAATCAGTCTTGGATCACCACCAGCTACCAGGCACCTGAGGCGGATATAACCGAATAATTTTTAATATCACATCCCTTCAAGACTGCCTATGCTGATGCTGAGTGACTGTCCTCTTATGTTCACTGACTATCCTCTTCCTCCTCCTCAATGATCCATGCCACCACACCAGTGCCTAAGGCACAATTTTTCAGCCCCTGTTTAACAGGGGCGTGTACATACAATTTTTATAAAAAAATGCTTCGCAACACGTGTGACTGCTGTGCTCCAAGTACAGTATCTGTGAGGGGTTGCAGTGTTGTGGCACCAGCACCAGTGCCTAAGGCACAATTTTTCAGCCCCTGTTTAACAGGGGCGTGTACTTACAATTTTTTTAAAAAATGCTTCGCAACACGTGTGACTGCTGTGCTCCAAGTACAGTATCTGTGAGGGGTTGCAGTGTTGTGGCACCAGCACCAGTGCCTAAGGCACAATTTTTCAGCCCCTGTTTAACAGGGGCGGGTAATTACAATTTTTTTAAAAAAAATGCTTTGCAACACGTGTGACTGCTGTGCTCCAAGTACAGTATCTGTGAGGGGTTGCAGTGTTGTGGCACCAGCACCAGTGCCTAAGGCACAATTTTTCAGCCCCTGTTTAACAGGGGCGGGTAATTACAATTTTTTAAAAAAATGCTTCGCAACACGTGTGACTGCTGTGCTCCAAGTACAGTATCTGTGAGGGGTTGCAGTGTTGTGGCACCAGCACCAGTGCCTAAGGCACAATTTTTCAGCCCTGTTTAACAGGGGCGGGTAATTACAATTTTTAAAAAATGCTTCGCAAAAACTTGGCGCACAGCAAGGGTTTACCATGGGCTGTGCTCCCTTTGCAACACTCCAACAGTAACTGTGAGGGGTTGCAGTCTTGTGGCACCACCGTCCACCAGTGCCACCAAGGCAAGGCAATTTTTCAGCCCTGTTTAACAGGGGCGGGCAATTACAAATCTTGATCTAATAGTTCACAGCAGGGCCCATTCCTGCGCCCACCAAGAGTAACTATGAGGGCCTACAGTCTTGTGGCAACACCGTCCACCACCACCGCCAAAGGCCCAATTTTTCTGCCCTGTTCATCAGGTGCTTGCAATTACAAAATCTTGATCTAATAACAGCAGGGCCCATTCACAGAGTAGGGTGGCCATTTTTTCCCCTGCGGTGCTTGCAATTACACCAATAACTCAGTAATTCTGTGAGAGCTTACAGTCTTGTGGCAACACCGTCCACCACCACCACCACCCCCAATTTTTCTGCCCTGTTCAACAGGTGCATGCAATTACAAATCTTGATCTATTAACTCACAGCAGGGCCCATTCCTGTGCCCACCAGTCTTGTGGCTACACCAACATCTAATAGGGCAAATTTCTGCAGAGTATATACGCCAGGCCCCTACTTTCAAACATCCAACTTACAAACGACTCCTACTTGCAAATGGAAAGAGAAAACAGGAAGTGAGAGGAAATCTACCCCTAGGAAGGGAAATTCTATCCTGTTAGATTTAATTTGGGAAAAAGGTATCTCCTCTCTACTGATACTTTATCACCAATCCTTGTTTCAATTAAAACCCCACTTTTTCCAAAAACATTTGTCATTGGGACGGAAAGTGAGGTGACATGTTCTGAACAGATGTGCAAAGACAGCAAATGTTACAGGGGTGATAACCCCTCCCTATGTTCTCCAAAAAGCTTAAAAATAGATTTTTTTGGGATGGAGCTACACTTCATAATGTACCTGTTCAGATTCTACTTAAGAACAAACCTAAAGCCGCAAGTGGTTTTAAATGGCTTCTTTTTTTCCTTTACAAATGTCATTTTGTGCAAGGACAGTTCTAAACACGGGAAACACATGCCACTTCACAGGCATACTTTAGACACCCCCCAGGTACCATATTTAAAGGAAAATTTCACTTTTTTTTTTTCACTTTATGCATCATTAAAATGACTGCTCCCGAAAAAAAACGTTAGTTTTTAAAAGTTCTTTTTGCATTGATATATGTCCCCTGGGGCAGGACCCGGGTCCCCAAACCTGTTTTATGACATTAACATGCATATTGGCCGTTGTAATTAGCACTTTTGATTTCGAACGTTCGCGTCCATTATAACGTATAGGGTTCGAAAATTCGCGCGAACTTTCGGTCGGTTCGAAGGTTCTGGTGCGAACCGAACCCGGGGGTGTTCGGCTCATCCCTAGACGCG